>PVJX010042788.1:0-13977 GCA_004027295.1 Dolichotis patagonum | reverse complement strand
TAGGTTTCTTCTGTTTCCAAATGAATTTTAGGAGTGTTTTCTCTAGATCTGTGAGGTATGTTAACAGTATTTTGATTGGGATTGCATTAAATCTGTATAACAGTTTGGGAAGTATGGCCATTTTCACAGTGTTGGTTCTTCCTAGCCAAGAGCAAGGAATATCCCTCCATTTTCTAATATCCTCTTCAATCCCTTTTTTTCTAGCATAGTATAATTTTCAGCATATAGGTCTTTTACATTCTTAGTTAGATTGATTCCTAAGTGTTTCATTTTTTTAGATGCTATTGTGAAAGGCGATATTTCCATAATTTCTCTCTCCATGAGTTTTTTGTTTGTGTACAGGAATGCTATTGATTTTTGAGCACTGACTTTGTATCCAGCTACACTGCTCAATTTGTTTATTACCTGTAGTAGTCTTTTAATGGAGTTTTGGGGGTCTTCTATATAGAGTATCATGTCATCTGCAAATAATGATAATTTAACTTCTTTTTTTCCTATTTTTATGCCTTTTATTTTTCCCTCTTGTCTGATTGCTCTGGCTAATATTTTCAGAACTATACTGAATATGAGTGATGATAGTGGACATCCTTGTCTTGTTCCTGATTTTAGAGTGAAAGTTTTCAGTTTTTGTCCATTTAGTATAATGTTGGCTGTTGGTTTGTCATAGATGGCCTTTATGAGACTGAGGTACATATCTTCTATTCTGAGTTTCTGTAGGGTTTATCATGAAAAGGTGTTGGACTTTATCAAAAGCTTTTTCTTCATCTATTGAGGTGATCACATGATTTTTATTTTTGGCTCTGTTGATGTGGTGTATTACATCAATTCATTTGTGTATGTTGAACCATCCCTGCATTCCTGTAATAAATCCCACTTGGTTATGGTGTATAATCTTCTTAATGATTTGCTGCATTCTATTTGCCAATATTTTATTGAGAATTTTGCATCAATGTTCATTAGTGAGATTGGTCTATAGTTCTCCTTTTTGTTGGGTCTTTCTTTGGTTTTGGTATCAGAGTGATACTTGCCTCCAAGAATGAGTTAGGGAGGACTGCTTCTCTTTCAATTTCATTGAAGAGTTTAAGGAGCATTGGCGTTCAATCTTCTCTAAATTTTTTATAGAATTCAGCTGTGAATGCATCAGGACCTGGGGTTTTCTTTGTTGGTAAGTTTTTATTATTTTTGCAATTTCAGTAGCTGATATTGGGTTATTCAAAATTACTATATCTTCTTGGTTGAGCTTTGGTAGTTCATATGTTCCTAAAAATCTGTCCATTTCCTCTGTGTTTTCCACCCTATGTGAGTAGAGGTTTTCAAAGTAGGTTCTCATGATCTTTTGAATTTCCATGGGATCTGTAGTACTTCCCTTCTTTTCAGCCCTTATTGTGTGGATTTGAGCTTTTTCTTTCTTTTTCTTGATAAGGTTGGCTAGGAGTTTATAGACTTTGTTTATTCTCCAAAAAACCCCAGCTTTTTGATTCATTAATTCTTTGTATTTTTTTTTAGTTTCAATTGCATTAATTTCTAATCTTTGTAATTTCCTCTCTGCTATGAGCTTTGGGTTTGACTTGCTCTTCCTTTTCCTGAAGCATGAGATCGAGCATTAGGTCATTTATTTGTGTTCATTCCATTTTCTTGATGTGACTATTTATTGCTATATATTTTCCTCTTAGAACTGCTTTCATTGCATCCTATAGGTTATGGTATGTTGTATCTGCATTTTCATTGTATTATAAGTATTGTTTTATGTCTCTTTAATTTCATATGTAACACATTGGTTATTCAGAAGGTTGTTGTTTAATTTTGATGTATTAATGCAGGTTTTGCAGGGGTTTTTTGCCATTGAGTTCCAATTTTAGTACAGTATGATCAGATATTATGCATGGGATAATTTAGGTCCCTTTGCATTTAGTTAATAATACTTTATGGGTTAATATATGGTCTATTTTGGAGAATGGCGCATGTGCAGTTGAGAAGAACATATATTCTGATGTGGTTGGGCAGAACACTCTGTAAACATCCACTAAGTCCATTTGCTCACAGGTATGGTTATTTCTTTACTGACTTTTTGTCTAGTTGACCTATCTCTTTGTGACAGTGTGGAGTTAAGGTCTCCTTTTACAATTGTGTTCTTGTGTATTTGGTTTTTCATGTCCATTAGTATTTGTCTTATATAGCCGGGTGCTCCTGTATTTGGTGCATATATATTTATAATAGTTAGTTCTTCCTCTTGTAGTTTTCCAATAATAAGTATGTAGTGGCCTTCTTTATCTCTTTTGATTATTTTAGATTTGAAGTTCACTTTGTCTACAAACAGAATAGCTACCCCTGCTTTTTGGGGGGTGCCTATTGCATGGAATACTGTTTTCCATCCTGTGACTTTTAATCTATGAGTTTCTTTTTGAGTCAGATGTGTTTCTTGTATATAGCATATTGTGGCATCCTGTTTCTTGATCCATTCTGCCAACCTGTTTCTTTTGATAGGTGAATTGAGCCCTTACATTTATGGATATCACTGATATATACTGGCTACTTTGCCATGTTGTGTTCCTATTGTTAGTTTCCTACTTTTCTCCATTGTTTAATTTCTTGTCCATCCTGGTGATTTCTTTCTGTTGATGTTCTGGAGATTGTGGTCATTTTTATTTCTGTCTAATATGTCTTTCAGCACTCTTTCTAAGGTTGGTTTGGTGGACATGAATTTCTTCAGTTGTTTTTTGTCATGGAAGTATATTGTTTCTCCATTAAATTTGAAAGACAGTTTTGCTGGGTACATAAGTCTGGGTTGAAAGCTGTTTTATTTTAGGGCTTGAAATACTTCACTCCAAGCTCGTCTTAACCTGAATCTTTTCTGTTTTCTATTTTCTTTAATTTTCTTTGAAAAAAAAAAGAAAGACAACAATATTCAATATAACAACCATTGTTAAATTTCTTTCATTCTGTTTTGAAAACTTATATTGTTATTGTTTTGAGTTTGCTGTTGTTGTTTGTGTCTTTTGCTTTTGTTCTCTTCTGACTTTTCTTTTTGTTAAATAAAATAAAAAATAAAAAAATTTTTAAAATTGACTTGGTATCCTTTTTAATGACTTTGTAAACACATATATGAATTAATGTAGCTTTTTAAAATACCTTGAGTTGCTTTTGTCTACAAAATGTAGCTGGTATATCTTGACTACTGCTACTTCATTCATGAGTCTGCTTTGAGGTTTCTTTCATCTTTCACTCCTCCTCTTTCCTTCAGTTCTATTTTCACACTGTTGTATCATTACATTTTTACAATGAGATTGTTTTCTGACGAGATTGGGCACGTTCAGGGTGGTATGGCCGTAGACAATGAGATTGTTTTCTGATAGACAAGAACCCTCCTATATTGTACTGGATTTTTAAGGTAGTCAAGCCATTCTTCAATATTAATGCTTACAAATAAATTTTGGGGATCAATTTTTCAAATCTCTCTTCACCTACTCATACAAAAAAATAAGTGAGATTTTAAATAGAATTGCATTAAAGTTATACATTATTTTAGGAGTAAATTAACATGTTTATAGTATTAAGTCTTCTTATTGAAGAATATCATTTTCCTTCTGTTTCTTTAAGCCTTCTTCCATTAAAGAGAAAAATTTGAATTATTTCAAAAGCAAAGAAAATAAAAACAGATTTTATGCATGATTATAGTTTTATGGGTGGAAACTGATGAAAACTGAAATAAAATGCAATGTCATAATGACTAGGATGAATCCTGAAAGCTCACTAAGTGAAATTGCTTATCAATCAAATATCACCCATGTATATTTTTAAATAGTAATGAATATAGGAGTTAATGTAGGAAAAAGGCACATTACTTATTGGGTATAAAGATTATACTTGAAGTACATATGAATAGGGACTTCTCTTGAAATAATTCCAAGAATTTCCAAGGTTATATAATCAATTAGTTGAGAAATTCAGTTTAGACAAACCACCCTCTTCCCTCAGCAACAATTTTTTTTGGGCAACAATCCTGATAAAGTGTTGTAAAAGCTAAACTTTCAATTAGGAGAATTTACTACACAGTGGAAGAGACATATCATTTGGAAAAATTTAACAGGAAAAAATTAAAACATATGAAGCTAAACCTACCTGTGGCATTATTGTCTAGAGCTTATGTAAATATTTTATTTCTGGAATATTTAAATTCTTTATATATTTGATAGTAATTTTCATCTCCCCCACTACTTACCTCAGTTTTCTCTAGCCATTTCCTTTTTCTTTTTAAAGAAAGCCATCTCCTTTATTTGGTTCCAAATCCTTCACTATTTTGTCACTCTTCTAAAAAACATTTTGTGTATCAAAGACCCATATAATGAACAAAGCCTTAACTCCAAATTCTATGTTTGTGTTCTAACCTTTGAATATGATATTTTAATGTGCATTGAACTTTTGAGTACATATTAGAACATTTTATCGTATAGATTTTTAAGTTTTTCTATCTGGATTTCAAAATCAGGAAGTTCTGAATTTTCACATCACACGCACACACACACACACACACACACACAAACACACACACACCTTTTTGAAAACGTAATTTCAGATCTCTGAGAATGACAGTACCAAGAATATCGACATATCCTTCACTTAGATTCACTGTTCTTAACATTCTACCCCATTTGTCTCATCAGTTGCCCTCCTTGTACCATTTTCCACCTCTCTTTTTCACAACTTACCACACTATTTAGTAACATTGATGCCACCCAGTACCAGCTTTGGCCAGTAAGAGCACTTTGAAGTGGTTCTGGCATCTTTTTTTCATGTCTCATCATTTATTATTATTATTATTATTATTATTATTATTATTATTATTTCATCCCTAACTTTCAGACAGAGCAAAATATAACAGACTCATCTATATACACTGTGTCAGCCATAGAACTGGCCACCTCTCTAAAGAGCCTGAATTTCTTTTAATGAGGAATTAAATCTGTATTTTATAATCCATTGATACATTAAAAGCCTGGCAGTATCTTAGAGATCCAATGAAACTCTGTCTTCTAATTGATGAAGAAACTTCAAAGATTTCCCATGAAACTTTATCCCAGAGATTTTTAATGAATTAGCCAAAGTCAAATAGCTGTTTAGAAACAAGGCCAGAAACAAAATTAGGCCTCCCATCTTGCAAATTTTTGCTTTTCTGTATTTTATTACCTTTCATTTTTCATATAGCACTTAAACATAATCTATGTTGTTTCATTGTGTTCATTTTGGCTCATCATTTCAACATTCCAAGATATTTATTTATTAACCAGTGTCTTGGTTGAATATTTAATCCTCGTTCAAATGCTTTAAAAGTAAATTTCTGAACTGAGACTGGATCTATTTCCAACTATACAGGCGATTCCTTCAGAAGAGACTTCTGAGTTATAAATCTTTGAATAATGAGGTTTTTAATGAAATGAAGGCTAACACATCGTTAACTGTGGAGAGAGAATGGTGTTCCTGTAATCACTATTTTTTTCAAGCTTAATGGAAAAATGCAGAATATTGAAAATGTTTTTTCATTATTACTTAATTTGTCAAGCCCCCACCATTTATGCCACATTTTTAAATGAGGTGGAATAGTTTTTAAAGATGCAACAGAGATCATTACAAAACACTAGGAAACCAAATACAGAAGAGGAGGAGGGAAAAGTAAGAGAGGAAAAAAGAATTACTAAGCTCGATGTGCATCCAGACGCCAGCAGCACACATCAGCTTAGTTCGCTGCCAACGGTCCACAGGGGGAGATAATGTGGAAGTTAAAATGGGCTAGAGATAGGTGTGTTGACAGTTCTGCATCCATAGCATACATCCATCCCAAGGCACCATCTGTTACATCTTCCGTCTTTTTGTGAGTATCAGCAATAGAGGTAATTAAGTAAATGAGCAGCTAAAATTGAAGTTCTCAGGCAGGAGGAAGAGTTGGCAAAGCTCTGACAATGGGATGTCCTTGAAGGATCAGAGGGGAACACCTGGCTAAGCCAGCGTAAATGGGTGGTAGATCAGGGCACTGGAACTGGTAGAGCTCACACTGTCATCGTGTTCATAGCAGCAGGAATTGCTGCTGGCAAAGGGAAAGTATTTCCATATTAAGAGGAAAGAAGGCTGAGCAGGTAAGTTTAGATACACTCTGAAAAGAGCCAATTTGTTATACCAGTGACACATGAACAGTGATGCCTCCATTCACAAATCCCCTAAAAGTTTAAGAAAGTTGGCTGAGGTGCCAGGGGAAACTCCAGTCTCTACATTGGCATCTGAAGTGACAGCAATAGACCGGCATTGATCTTGGGATACAAGAGCAGAGCGTGGCCCCCAAAAATTGAAAGATGAACTAATAGGTCTCCTAGAGCTAAATGAGCTAAAGGGAACCCAGGCTGTGATGTGGGAACGTGCATCCTCTATATCCCAGTGTCCATATTCCATACCCACTTTTGCTTGTGTTTAGAGTACTAGACTGCTGAGAGGAAGGGAATTCATATCTCAAATTATGTGTTTGGATGTAAAAGGAAATTTAATTTTTTACATTGTTCTTTTACATATATATTTATTTTTTGCTGTATTGTTTTTGCTTCAATCCCAATATCTTAAGCTTTTTTTTAAATTAACCTTTCCTTTCTTATCTTTTCCTTCCATTTTCATTCCTCAGACTCATATCCTAGGCTTGTAGGAATTAGATCTCTATTTGACCACTTCCTGACTCCACCATCAGGAGTGGATTCTTTCCCCAGAGCACTGCTGTATGTACAGCAGCCACTCAGGCCTCCAAAGGCATGTCTAGCACCTGGTCTTCTGTCTTACATTTCATTCAGTTCCCTGCTAATTTCTGACTGCCTGGTTTTTCTGTCCTTGCCTGGGTCTGTGCTGTTTTCCTAGTCAAGATCCTTCCATCACAGGATTGTAGCCTAGGCCAGTAAATTTTGATCGCCCACTTAATTGGCTTGACAGAGAGTAAAACACACTTCTAGGTTTGTGTGGAGGGTCATGGAGGTGTGGCTTTGAGCACTGTATCTAGTTCATGGCTTCCCCGATTCTCTACCTCCCAGATGCCGTGAAGTGTGCAGCTTCCCTACACCATGTTCTTCTACCATCTTCCTGCCATGGAGACAGCAGGTCATGAACTGAAACAGTGGACCGAAATAACACAAAATTTCTCTTCTAAGTTAACTTTCTTGAGTTTTTGTCTCAGTGACAAAAATGTGACTCATACGCAGCCACATTACCTACTACCAGACCTTCCCAGGATTGGCCACTTCTGTGCTTAGATGTCTGTTTGTTTCCATGCCAGATGGCCCTGTCCAGAAGCTGCCAGACTGAGCCCTTGGCCTGCTGTGTACCTATGGCCAGTGCCTGCTCTGGTCCCCTCTCCCCTCAAATGGACCTTTGAGTTTCTCTGCTGCTGAAAACCCTTTCTTGCCTGTGTCATATTTGTAACTAGGCTTGGCGCTGGGAGGTCAGCTCTGAGCCCTTGGAATTTAAGAGCTCATAAGCTTGTTTTACATATCTGGAGCCTGAGGTCATACTGGTTACCTTTTACTGACTGTGTGGCTCAAAGTGAAATCCTGCTTTTTACACCTGAGGCTGTGGACCAGGCTGCATCAGTGTGACCTCTACACGGACTTAGACTATCTAAGGTAATCATGTGGGCACTCCATGCCTGAGTAAGCAAGCACCAGTACAAACCCTGAATATCAAGTCTTGGGTAAGCTTCCCATTTGGAAATACTCTGTACCTGTCATCACATATCATTACTGGAGAAATGAAAATATACAACTCCTCTGAGAGGGGACCACTGAGAGCTCTATGCTATATCCTTCTAGACCCTGATCCACATATCTTATTACTTTGCTGCTTTAATCTATATCTTTTGTTGCATTAAACCATAACCATGAGTATGACAGTGTTTGGGGTCTTGGGAGACTTTCTGGTGAATAATCAAGGTTGAGGATGGTCTTGGGGGCTGCAAACACGATGTGCTCATTCTTTTTTCTTCCTTTCATCTTTTTCCAATCAACTGACACCATTCTGCTTTCTAGTTTCTGTCCCCCACCCCAACATAAAGGAGTACACCAGGTTCTTGTGGCCAGGTGTGTTTATTTCCCCACCTCAAGCCTCTTTAACAATTTTCAGTATGTCTGAGGTTTGCCTGTATTTATAATTCTTTCTATTCTTAGATCTCTCAGGTCTCTTGACAAAAAAAAAACCCCTCTAATCCTCTAAATAGCAAAGGGCAAGACAGTGTGATTCTTTCCACTGCACATATAAGAAAACTGAGATCCAGGTATGACAGACTGCCTGGGCCTCACAGAGCTGTCCGTGGGTAATGCTTAAAAGTAACAAAACTGGTCCTACCAGTGATTGCTTTAGGTCCCCAACTCCATAGTTCTTGTTAAGACCACATGATTAAATCATGGCTATATTGAGAAAAATAACTTTGAAACTGAGCCGACTCCAGTGCTTTCTGCTCTCACTGCTCCCTGGGGAACGCACTTTCCATCAGACAATATCCTCACCAATTTCATTAGCACTGAATTATATGGATAAAAATATCCCACCCCTGTCACTGACAACTTACCTTCTGCACTGAACTTACCAAGTCATCTTTTCTTGATAATTTTGTCAGTGACATGTTCGTTGTCAGCAAAGCAAAACCAATGCAACAGATTCAGGGTGACCTGGGCTTTGTTCTGCTCTAGGCATCAATAAAATTGCCAAATTTGCTTTGATTTCAGAGTTTGTATTGTGGGTAATGATGATATATGAGCTCACAGAACAGATTTGATTCTCAGTGACAAGACTGGTTCTGACAGCTATATGGAAGGGGAAAATTATTCTGATCTATGATATAGACAGGCTTCTTCTGATATGGATGCCATCAATGAAAAACTCAGGTGAACACCAAGATGCCATTTTTACCCTGCAAATAGGCTCATGTTGATGAAGGTGTGAAGGCTGTGATTAGCAAAGGAAGCTGGGAAGGGGAAGTTGGGGAAGGAGAGAGGTATGGAAAAACCAGTTTAGGGGACCAGCTTTCAAGTCAGCTGAATTCTATTCATGCTCTGTTATCTCCTGCCACTGGAGTCATGCTTAGGACACAATCAAGTTCAGGCAAATGATTGCCATTCTTGCACTGAGGTAATCTGCAAAGACCATTACAGCCCAGGAAGGCAGCTTCTGCAGGGCAATCAGGATCTGACAGGGTCTAACTGACTCAGTCCCCAGTTGAGACTGTGAAGAGCAGGTAGGCACTAGTGGTAATCAAAAAACGCCAGACAGCCCTGGTGGGACTAAGTGAGCTGGAGTTTCCAGGCATACCTTCCTTTCTGCAGAGAAAATTCTCCTGCCGATGTGAACTGTCCCATCCTGTGTGTGTACACAGTAAAATCCATATAACACAAAATTCACTACTTAACCCTTTTAAGTATTCAAGTCCAGCAGAAACACAGTACCCCATATAGGAATACTCCCTGTCCTGTCTTATCTACATTCCCTGAGGGCTACTGCTGTCTTTTCTGTCTCTATGATTTGCTCACTTAAGAACGGACTCATCCAACACTTTCCCTTTTGCCTCTGCCTTATTTATTTACAAAATGTTTTCTAGATCCATTCATGTTGTACAAGTTATCAGAATTCCATTCTTTTTATAGGCTGAATAATATTCTATTGTACACAGGTAACATATTTTGTTAATTCATTCATTCATCAGTGGGTGTTTGGGCTGTTTCCAAGTTTGAGTTATTGTAAATAATGCTACTGTGAACAATGGTGTATAAGCTCCAGCTTTCCATTACTTTGGGTGTTTAATTATTTTAGGTCTGTCATATAAATATGACTTTTATGTATAGAAACTCTCATAGGTATTTTAAAGATAAAACAGGATCTACTCTGTCATAGAAGTAAGTAAATTTACTTACTGGGGGAGGCAGCTGTACTAAAAGATGCTAATATTAATCTGAGAAGTAAACCATAGGATGCTTCCTGGTGCTCACTAGGTACCTGATAGGAGTCAGAAGTTTAAAGACAATTTGACATAATGCTCACATGGACAGTATTATCATGACATTTGACTGACAAGTGAACTGTGTGGACCGAAGATGAAATACACCCCATCCCGCCCTTATGAGATAGCATCTACTTCACCATTCATTGTTATCAATAAAGCTAGATGATGTGCAGCCAGGAGACTGAGGCTGCAGGCATTTTCCATACTACTGGAAACAGGTTCTCCTTGCTGCATTGCAGATCACAGTTCTACCGTGTACTAGGCCTGTGTATTTATCTGAGGAAATCTGGAAACATACCTTGTGCTTCCTTTCTCTTTGCAAGTCAAAATTTCTGAACTATACCATATTAGCATTTTCTTTCTTTATAAAGAAATTTTTGGTAGAATGTCTTTCAAGGCAGTTCTACGAGCAACAAATTATTTAAATCTTTATTTGTTTTAGAAAGTCTTTATTTCTCTTCTACCTTTGAAGGATGTCACAGGGTACAGAACCCTAGGTTGCACGCTTTCGGTTTCCCTGCTTTTGTCTGTCTCTCTGGGTCTCCTCTCCACCGTAAGTATTTCACCCACTCTCCTTGCTTGTCTAATCTCTGAGAAGTCAGATGTAATTTTTATGTTTGCCCTTCTATTGGTGGAGTTGTATTCCTTCATCTTCTTTTATAAATATTTTTGGTTTTTTACCATTAATTTTCTATTGTTTGAATATATATTTATATGTAGTTTTGTTTTGTTCTATTTTTTTCTGCTTCATGGTGTCTGAAATTCCTGGGTGTATATGTGGGTAAGTGTCTAATATTACTTAGGTAGAAATTCTCAGTCATTGCTATATGATATATTTTTTTCTTTCTTTTCCTCGATATTACCATTATTTGTATGCTGCACATGCTGGCATTGCCTTAAAGTTCTTGGATATGACAGTCTCTTCTTTTTCCTCTTCCTTCAGGATGTTTTGCTTTGCTTTTCAGTTTTGGAAACTTCTACTTATATATAAAGCTGAGATTATTTCAGTCAATTTTGTTCACTCTACTAATAAACATCAAAAACATTCTTCATTTCTGTTATGTGGTGTCTTGCTCTTGTTGATTTAACTTGAAAGTAAAAACAGCCTGAGATCTAGCCTCTTAAGAAAATGTTAAGTGTACAACACATTACTGTTGACTATAGATACAGTGCTATGGAGCAGATCTCTAAAGCTTATTTATCCTTCTTACTCAAAAATGTATACCATTGATTAGTAATCCCCACTTCCCTCCTGTCCTCAGTCTCTGGCTTTCTATTGTTTTATGCCATCAGATATGTCACATAAGAGGAATCATGCACTAGTTGTCACTATGTCTTTCACCTTTAGCACTGCTTTTTGGTTCTTTCTTAGAATTTCCATCTCTCTGCTTACACTGACCATCTGTTCATATATATAGTCTAATTTAGGCATTAAAGTCCATAGCATATTAATCATAGCTGTTTTGACTCCTGTTCTAATATTTCCAGCAGGTCTAGCATATCAGAATCTGATTCTTCTTTCTTTCCCTTTAAACTGTGTTTTTGCCTCTTACTATGCCTTGTATTTTTTTCTTGCTAGCTAGACATGATTTACTGGTAAAAACATAGACTATAGGTAAATAGAGCTTTAATAATCTACTGGGAAAGATTAAGGTGTGGGGGTAGATAGGAGAGAAAACCATGATTAGTTCTCTGTCTTTTTGTGAGCCCATGCCTTGGGCTATGGACCTCCAAAGTGCTTCTCTGCTCTTTACACATGCAAACACACACACACACACACACACACACACACACACAACCATCCCTTTAAATGGCATGAGATGCCTACATATATTAGAGTAAGGGTCTGTCCCTTCCACAAAGACAGTTAGGCTCTGATAAAACCCAAGTTAGACTCTTTTTTTCCTGAGAGTAGACCTTGTTAACAGAATGTTCTCACATATTTTTAAATAATTCTTTTGTAAAAAATTTTCCTTGCTGTAAACCTGAAGAAATGTTTCTCTGATGCTCTCTATAAAAACAAAGTTCAGTTCCTAGCAATAAAACTCTTAAAACTGTGGAAACCGTAGAGTAGAAATCAATGCAATTGAAACTAAAAAATAAATAAATAAAACAAAAAAACCCCAAAGAATTAATGAATCAAAAAGCTGTTTTTTTCAGAGAATAAACAAAACTGACAAACCTCTAGCTAACTTTATCAAAAAAAAGAAAGAAAAAAACCCAAATTCACACAATTAGGACTGAAAAGAGGGAAATTAATACAGATCCCAAGGAAACTCAAAAGATCATGAAAACCTACTTTGAAAATCTCTACTCACATAGAGTGGAAAACACACAAGAAATGGACAGGTTTCTAGAAATATATAAATTACCAAATCTCAACCAAGAAGATATAGCAATTTTGAATAACCCAATATCAGCTGTTGTAATTGAAAATGTAATTAAAGACTTAGCAACAAAGAAAAGCCCAGGTCCTGATGGAGTCACAGATGAATTCTGTAAGAAATTTTGAGAAGATTTGATGCCAATACTCCTTAAACTCTTCAATGAAATCAAAAGGGGAGCAATCCTCCCAAAATCATTCCTGGAGGCAAGTATTACTTTGATACCAAAACCAGAGAAAGACCCAACCAAAAAGGAGAACTATATACCAATCTCACTAATGAACAATGATGCAAAGATTCTCCATAAAATACTGGCACACAGAATGCAGTAAATCATCAAGAAGATTATACATCACGACCAAGTGGGATTTATTCCAGGAATGCGGGGATGGTTTAAATCAATAAATGTAATATACCACATCAACAGAGCCAAAAATAAAAATCACATGATCACCTCAATAGATGAAGAAAAAGCTTTCGATAAAGTCCAACACCTTTTCATGATAAACCCTACAGAAACTCAGAATAGAAGATATGTACCTCAATCTCATAAGGGTCATCTATGACAAACCAACAGCCAACATTATACTAAATGGACAAAAACTGAAAGCTTTCACTCTAAAATCAGGAACAAGACAAGGATTTCCACTGTGACCACTCCTATTCAGTATAGCTCTGGAAATATTAGCCAGAGAAATCAGACAAGAGGGAGAAATAAAAGGCATAAAATAGGGAAAAGAAGAAGTTAAAATATCATTATTTGCAGATGACATGATACTCTATATAGAAGACCCCAAAAACTCAATTAAAAGACTACTAGAAGTAATAAGCAAATTCAGCAGCATAACTGGATACAAAGTCAACACTCAAAAATCAATAGCATTCCTGTAAACAAACAAAAAACTCACCGAGAGAGAAATAATGGAAATACCACCTTTCACAATCTTTAAAAAATGAAACACTTAGGAATCAACCTAACTAAGAATGTAAAAGACCTATATGCTGAAAATTATACTATGCTAAAAAAGGAGATTGAAAAGGATATTAGAAAATTGATGGATATTCCTTGCTCTTGGCCAGGAAGAACCAACACTGTGAAAATGGCCATGCTCCCAAAGAAGTTATACAGATTTAATGCAATCCCAATCAAAATACGATTGACATACTTCACAGATCTAGAGAAAACACTCCTAAAATTGATTTGGAAACAGAAGGCCATTCTGGGCAACAAAGGCAAGGCAGGAGGCATCTCAATTCCTGACTTGAAACTATACTACAAAGCCACAGTCTACATAAAATCAGCATGGTACTGACAAAGAAATAGACCTGAGGATCAATGGAACAGATTAGAAGATGCAAGCACTACTACAGAGACATTCAGCCACCTGATATTTGACAAAGTGGCTAAACATATTCACTGGAAAAAAGATAGCTTCTTTATTAAATTGTGTTGGAAAAATTGGCTTTCACATGCCAAAGACTGAAAATAGACCCATGCCTATCACCATACACTAAAGTCAAATCAGAATGGATCAAGGATCTAAATATTAAAACAGAAACACTAAATCTACTGGAAGA
>PVJX010042787.1:0-13980 GCA_004027295.1 Dolichotis patagonum | reverse complement strand
GAATGTTGGTTTCTGAAAAGTCCCCGATCCCAAACAGACCTGGCCAAGATGCCAGTCTCCACAATATTCCCAATCCAAACAGCCCGGGCCACTCTGCGGGTCTGAGAGTTTCGGGTCCCAAAGAGACAGGCCGAAATGCAGGTCTGTGCAGACTTTGGATCCAAACAGCTCAGGCCACTGTATGGTCCGGGAGTTTTGGGTCCCAAACGGACAGCCTGAGATGCTGCTTTCTGGGAGACTTCCTGGGCGTGAAGGGCGGGGCTACGGGCCCAAACACACCTGGCCCAGATGCCGATCTCCAGGCAGTTCCCTGCGGATGAAGGGCGTGCTTACCAGTCCCAAAGAGTCGCGCCGAGATGCAGGTCCGCAGAGACTTTCAATCCAAACAGCTCAGGCCACTGTACCGTCCGGGAGTTTCGGGTCCCAAACGGACAGCCTGAGATCCTGCTTTCTGGTGAAACAAGGAACAGCATATGCGACACAGTGGTAGACAAGCCTGCAATGCTGGCCTGCTGGCCCTTTTAAAGAGAGCAGAGACCTAAGACTTCTCTGTGAATCACTTTCTCACAATTCTCATCATGACATTTAAATTGTCTTACAACATCACAATTACCAATTGTGACACCACAAGAATGGATATGACATCATGGAATCACATTTTTGCATCATGCTATGCCTTTGGGACATCATAATGCACTATTATGACATGTGTTCTATTGTGACCTCGCAACTCCCATTATGACATTACAATTTTCCTTTGAGATATCATGATTGCCCACTGTGATACCACAATTGCCCACTGTGATATCACCAGTACAATGGGAACATCACAGTGACCCAGTATGATAACACAATATTGTATTGTCACACAATAAGGCCATATTTTTACGTCATGATGCTCAGGTGGAACATCACAATTCCCTATTTTAGGAAAACTAATCCTAAATTATGAGCACATGTTGCCTAATTATAACAGCACAATTAACTTTTATGACATCACAATTCCCAAATGTGACATCACGGTGACATGTTATGAAATCATAGTTCCACATTATGGAATTACAGTACCCTGTTGTGACAGCACACTGCCTTATGTTGACTTGATGATACCCTCATCATGATTTGTCAATTCCCCATTATGACCAGAGAATTCTCTATGGATGTTACAGTTTTCTTTTGTGACATCATACCTGCCCAATGTGACACAAGTGCCCATTGTGACATCACAGTTCCCATTATTCCATCACAATTCCCCTTTTCCACAGGGTAATGATTCATTTTCACATCAAGTTGCCCAGTGGTGACACTAGCTTGGCCCATTGTGACATCATCATTTCCGGTGTGACATCACAATTACCCTAATATGACCTCACATTGCCCTCATTAGAGCAGTAAAATCAACCTTTGTGATACCACAATTCCCCAATGTGACAACATAGTTGCACATTATTACATCACTGTACCAAATGTGGCATCAAAATATTCCATTGTGGAATCATCATGCCTCATTGTGACTTCACACATCCTATTGTGGAATCACAGAACGCCATTGTGACATCATAGTTCTCCACATGACTTCAGAATTCCCCATCATGATATCATAATCATCCATTACAGCATGACCATAAACCCTTGTCAAAACACAGTTCTCCAGTGATAACAGTAGATGCATCCTTGTGAGAGAACAACACTCCACTCTGACATCACAGCTACCTATTGTGATACCACTGTACCCCATGATGCATGTTTTTCACTGTTACTTCACAATTCCCCATTGTGATCTCACATTGCCCTCGTTATCATCTCAGTGTCCTCATTATGGTATCATGGCATTTCTTTATGCTGTCACTATTCCCCACTGTGACCTCCAAATTCCCTATTGTGATATAAAATATCCCATCATGACATCACAATTCTCTCCAGTGGCATCAGGATACCCCCAATAGGATATAACTCTTCCCCCATTCTGACTATATAAAGTGACATCACTAGCTCATAATTTCCATTTGGATCACATAAGGCTCGATTAGGGCCCCATCACAACCTATGTCTACCTTAATTATGATTAGAAGATCTTCCAAGCACACTTCTACACTTCATACAGCTCCAAGCCCCAGAAAAGTGCTGGATTCAGAGTTCTAAGATTTATGTTTCAAATTGTTTCTGCTAAAAATTGCCTTCACTTGAATGTAACATTTGCTTTTTCAGGCATTTAAGAACTCATTTGCAGTCTCAATATATTGGAAGAATTGTAATTTTTTAATCTATTTCTTTTAATACTAGGTTACACGCACAAAACCAGATGTAAGTTTGATATTTTTTTCCTTTTCCTTCCATTCCTTTCTTTTACTACTCCTGCTGAGACATCACCATGTCCTACTGTGACATTATAACACCCTATGGTGACCTCGTATACTGCCAATGTGACAGAACAATTCACAATTAAGATCTCACAATTCTCATCATGACATTTAAATTACCTTATAATATCACAATTGACAATTGTGACACCACAATGATGGATATGACATCATGGTATCACATTTTGGCATCATGCTATGCCATTGGGACATCATAATGCACTATTATGACATGTATTCTACTGTGACCTCGCAACTCCCAGTATGACATTACAATTTTCCTTTGAGATATCATCATTGCCCACTGTGATTTCACAGTTGCCCACTGTGATATCACCAGTACAATTGTAACATGACAGTGACCCAGTATGATATCACAAATTTGTATTGTCACCCAATAATGCCATATTGTTACCTCATGATGCCCAGTTGGAACATCACAATTCCTTATTTTAGCAAAACTACTCCTAAATTATGAGCACATGTTGCCTAATTATAACAGCACAGTTAACCTTTATGACATCACAATTCTCAACTGTGACATCACAGTGAAATGTTATGACACCATAGTTCCACATTATGTCATTACAGTACCCCGTTGTGACAGCACACTGCCCTATTTTGACTGGATGATACCCTCATCATGATTTGTCAATTCTCCATTATGACCAGAGAATTCTCTATGGATGTTACAGTTTACTTTTGTGACATCATAAGTGCCCAAAGTGACACAAGTGCCATTGTGACATCACATTCCTAATTATTCCATCACAATTCCCTTTTTTCACAGGGTAATGATTCACTTTCACTTCAAGGTGCCCTGTGGTGACACTAGCTTGGCCCATTGTCACATCATCTTTTCCGGTGTGACATCACAATTACCCTATTAGGATCTCACAGTGCCCTCATTAGAGCAACACAATCAACCTTTATGATACCACAAATCCCCACTGTGACAACATAGTTGCACAATACTACATCACTGTACAAAATATGGCATCAAAATATTCCATTGTGGAATCATCATGCCTCATTGTGACTTCACACATTCTATTGTGGAATCACAGCACCCCATTGTGAGATCATAGTGCTCCATATGCCTTCAGAATTCCCCATCATGATATCATAATCATCCATTACAGCATGACCATAAACCCTTGTCAAAACACAGTTCTCGAATGATAATAGTATATGCATCCTTGTGCAAGAACAACACTCCACTGTGACATCACAGGTCCCTATTGTGGTACCACTGTACCGCAGGATGCATGTTTTTGACTGTTACTTCAGAATTCCCCATTATGATCTCACATTGTTCTCCTTATCATCTCAGTGTCTTCATTATGGTAACATGGCATTCTTTTATGCTGTCACTATGCACCACTGTGACCTCCAAAGTCCCTATTGTGACATCAAATATCCCATTATGACATCAAAATTCTCTGCAGTGCCATCAGGAAACCCCTATTAGGATCTCACTCTTCCCCCATTCTGACTTTATAAAGCCACATCATTAGCTCATAATTTCCATTTTGATCAGGTAATGCTGCAATAGTGCCCCATCACCACCTATGTTTAACTTAATTGTGATTAGAAGATCTACAAAGGCACCCTATAACCCTTCTTGCAGCTCCAGGCCCAAAAAAAGTACTAGTTTCAGTGTTCTAAGATTTATGTTTCAATTTGTTTCTGCTAACAAATGACTTTACTTGAATGCAATATTTGCTTTTTCAGGTATTTAAGCAATTTTTTCCAGTCTCAAGAGAGTGGAAAAATTGTAATTTTTTTAATCTATTTCTTTTAATACTAGTCTCACACACACAAAAAACCTGATGCCAGTTAGATATTTCTTTCCTTTTCCTTCCTTTCTTTTCCTTTTCCTGCTGTGACATCGCCATGTCCTACTGTGACATGATAACGCCCTATTGTGACCGAATATACTGCCCATGTGATATCACAATTCACAATTCAGATCTCACAATTCTCAACATGACATTTACATCATGTTACAACATCACAATTGACAATTGTGACCTCACAATGATGATTATGACATCATGGTAACACATTATAACATCATGGTATGCATTTGTGTCATCATAATGCCCTATTGTGACATGTGTTCGGTTTTAACCTCGCAATTCACATTATGACATTAAAATTTCCTTTGTGACATCATGTTTGCCCACTGTGACATCACAATTGCCCACTGTAATATCAGCAGGACCATTGTGACATCACAGTGCCCCACTATAATTCAAAATTTTGTATTGTCACCCCAGAATGCCATATTGTTACCTCAGGATTCCCAGTGGGAACATCACAATTGCATATTATAGCGAAGCAACTCCCTGATTTTGAGCTCCTGTTCTATAATTATAGCAGCACAATCAACCTTTATAACATCACAATTCCCAATTGTGACATCACAGTGAAATGTTATGACAGCATAGTTCCACATTATGGCATTACAATACCCCATTGTAACACCACCCTGCCCTGTTTGACATCATGATACCCACATCAGGAATTGTCAATTCCCCATTATGAACAGACAATTCTGCATTGATGTTACAGTTTTCTCTTGGGAACTCATAACTGCCAGGTGTGACACAAGTACACATGATGACATCAAAGTCCCCATTATAGCATCACAATTCCTTTTTTTTCACAGTATAATGATTCACTGTCACCTCAAGTTGCACTGTGGTGCCACTAACTTGGCCCATTGTGACAGCATCATTTCCAGTGTGACACCACAGTTACCCTATTATGACCTCACATTACCCTCATTAGAGCAGCACAATCAACATTTATGATACCACAATTCCCCACTGTGACGACATAGATGCATATTATGACATCCCTGTACCAAATATAGCCACAAAATATCTCAATGTTCCATCATCATGCCTTATTGTGACTTCACACATGCTAATGTGGTATCACACCACCCCATTGTGACATCATAGTTCTCCATATTACTTAAGATTTCCCCATCATGAAGTCATAATGATCTATTACAATATCACAATAAACCCTAGTGATATCACAGTTCTCCAGTGAAAATAGTAGATGCATGATTGTTACAGAACTACACTCCACTGTGACATCACAGCACCCTATTGTGGCACCCCTGTACCCCATGATGAGACAATTTTCACTGTTACTTCACAATTCCCCATGGTGATCTCAGATTGCCCTCGTTACCATATCAGTGTCCTCATTATGGTACCATGCCATTCCTTTATGCTGTCACTATGCCCCACTGTGACCTCCAAATTCCCTAATGTGATATAAAATATCCCATCATGACATAAAAATTCTCTACTGTGCCATCAGTATACCCCCATTAGGATCTCACTCTTCCCCCACTCTGTCTTGATAAAGCGATGTCAATAGCTCATAATTTCCATTTTGATCACATAATGCTCCATTAGGGCCCAATCACAACCTATGTTTACCTTAATTATGATTAGAAGATCTTCCATGGCACCCTTCTACACTTCATACAGCTCCAAAGCCCCAAAAAAGTACTGGATTCAGAGTTCTAAGATTTATGTTTCAAATTGTTTGTGCTAAAAAATGCCTTTACTTGAATGTAACATTTGCTTTTTCAGGCATTTGAGAACTCTTTTCCAGTCTCAATATATTGGAAGAATTGTAATTTTTTAATCTATTTCTTTTAATACTAAGTTACACACAGAAAACCAGATATAAGTTTTATTTTTTTTCTTTTCCCTCCTTTCCTTTCTTTTACCTCTCCTGCTGTGACATCACCATGTCCTACTGTGATATCATAACACCCTATTGTGACCTCGTATACTGCCAAAGTGACATCACATTTCACAATTAAGATCTCACAATTCTCATCATGACATTTAAATTATCTTACAATATCAAAACTGCCAATTGTGACATCCACAATGATGGATATGACATCATGGTATCACATTTTAGCATAATGCAATGCCCTTGTGACTTCATAATGCACTATTATGACATGTTTTCTATTGGGACCTCGCAACTCCCAGTATGACATTACAATTTTCCTTTGAGATATGATCATTGCCCACTGTGATATCACAATTGCCCACTGTGATATCTCCAGTACAATTGTAACTTCACAGTGACCCAGTATGATATCACAATGTGGTATTGTCACCCAATAATGCCATATTGTTACCTCATGATGCCCAGTTGGAACATCACAATTCCCTATTTTAGCAAAACTACTCCTAAATTATGACCACAAGTTGCCTAATTATAACAGCACAATTAAGCTTTATGACATCACAATTCCCAACTGTGACATAACAGTGACATATTATGACATAATAGTTCCACATTATGGCATTACAGTACCCTTTTTTCACAGCACACTTCCCCATGTTGACTTGATGATACCCTGACCATGATTGTCAAAAACCCATTATGACCAGAGAATTCTCTATGGAGGTTACAGTTTTCTTTTCTGACATCATAACTGCCCAAAAATGACACAAGTGCCAATTGCAACATCACAGTCCCCAATATTCCATCACAGTTCCCCTTTTTCACAGGGGAATGATGCAGTTTCACCACAATGTGCCCTGTGGGGACACTAGCTTGGCCCATTGTGACATCATCATTTCCGGTGTGACATCACAATTACCCTATTATGACCTCACAGTGACGTCATGAGAGCAGCACAATCAACATTTATGATACCACAATTCCCCACTGTGGCAAATAAGTTGCACATTATTACATCACTGTACCAAATATGGCATCAAAATATTCCATTGTGGAATCATCATGCCTCATGGTGACTTCACATATCCTATTGTGGAATCACAGCACCCCATTGTGACATCATAGTTCTCCATATGACTTCTGAATTCCACATCATGATATCATAATCATCCATTATAGCATGTCCATAATCCCTTGTCAAAACACAGTTCTCGAGTGATAACAGTAGATGCATCCTTGTGACAGAATAACACTCCACTGTGACATCACAGCACACTATTGTAATACCACTGTACCCCAGGATGCATGTTTTTTTACTGTTACTTCACATTTCCCCATTAAGATCTCACATTGGCCTTGTTATCATCTCAGTGTCCTCATGATGGTATCATGGCATTATTTATGCTGTCACTATGCCCCACTGTGACCTCCAAAGTCCCTATTGTGACATCAAATATCCCATTATGAAATCAAAATTCTCTGCAGTGCCATCAGGAAACCCCCATTAGGATCTCACTCTTCCCCCATTCTGACTTTATAAAGCCACATCATTAGCTCCTAATTTCCATTTTGAACACATAATGCTCCAATAGTGCCCCATCACATCCTATGTTTACCTTAATTATGAATAGAAGATCTGTGAAGGCACCCTATAACCCTTCATGCAGCTCCAGGCCCACAAAAAGTACTTTATTCAGAGTACTAAGATTTATGTTTCAATTTGTTTCTGCTAACAAATGAGTTTACTTGAATGTAACATTTGCTTTTTCGGGCATTTTAAAATATTTTCCAGTCTCAAGATAGTGGAAAAATTGTAATTTTTTAAATCTATTTCTTTTAATACTGGGCTCACACACAAAAAAAAACCAGATGCCAGTTTTATATTTCTTTCTTTTTCCTTCCTTTCTTTTTCTTTTCCTGCTGTGACATCGCCATGTCCTACTGTGACTTGATAACGCCCTATTCTGACCTCATATACTGATAACGTGACATCACAATTCACAATTCAGATCACACAATTCTCATCATGACATTTAAATTATCTTAAAACATCACAATTGACAATTGTGACACCACAATGATGGATATGACATCATGGTATCACATTATAACATCATGCT
Organism: Dolichotis patagonum; assembly: GCA_004027295.1. NCBI lineage: Eukaryota > Metazoa > Chordata > Mammalia > Rodentia > Caviidae > Dolichotis > Dolichotis patagonum. The sequence goes on along the minus strand of PVJX010042787.1, from coordinate 5,765 downwards.
ATGCATTTGTGTCTTCATAATGCGCTATTGTGACATGTTTTCTGTTTTAACCTTGCAATTCACACTACGACATTAAAATTTCCTTTGTGACATCATGATTGCCCACTGTGACATCACAATTTCCCACTGTGATATCACCAATACCATTGTGACAACACAGTGCCCAACTATGATATCACAATTCTGTATTGTCACCCAATAATGCCATATTGTTACCTGATGATGCCCAGTGGGAACATCACAATTGCATATTATAGTGAAACAACTCCCTGATTATGAGCTCCTCTTCTATAATTATAGCAGCACAATTAACCTTTATGACATCACACTTCCCAATTGTGACATCACAGTGACATGTTATGACAGCATAGTTCCATATTGTGGCATTACAATACCCCATTGTAACACACGCTGCCCTATTTTGATATCATGATAACCACATCAGGAATTGTCAATTCCCCAGTATGAACAGACAATTCTGCATTGATGTTACAGTTTTCTCTTGTGACATCATAAGGGCCCAGGGTGACACAGTGCCCATGATGACATCAACGTCCCCATTATAGCATCACAATTCCTTTTTTTCACAGTATAATGATTCACTGTCACCTCAAGTTGCACTGTGGTGACAGTAACTTGGCCCATTGTGACAGCATCATTTCCAGTGGGACACCACAATTACCCTATTATGACCTCACACTGCCCTCATTAGAGCAGCACAATCAACATTTATGATACCACAATTCTGCACTGTGACGACATAGGTGCATATTATGACATCACTGTACCAAATATGGCCTCCAAATGTCTCATTGTGACATCTTCATGCCTTATTGTGACTTCACACATCCTATTGTGGTATCACACCACCCCACTGCGACGTCATAGTCATCCATATGACTTAAGAATTCCCCATCATAATGTCATAATTATATCTTACAACATCACAATAAACCCTAGTGATATCATAGTTCTCCAGTGAAAAGAGTAGATGTATGATTCACACAGAACAAAACTCCACTGTGACATCACAGCACCCTATTGTGACACCACTGTACACCATGATGAGACGCTTTTCACTGTTACTTCACAATTCCCCATGGTGATCTCACATTGCCCTCATTACCATATCAGCGTCCTCATTATGGTACCATGCCATTCCTTTATGCTGTCACTATGCCCCACTGTGACCTCCAAATTCCCTATTGTGATATAAAATATCCCATCATGACATCACAATTCTCTCCTGTGCCATCAGCATACCCCCATTAGGATCTCACTCTTCCGCAATTCTGACTTTATAAAGCGACATCACTAGGTCATAATTTCCATTTTGATCACATAATGCTCCATTAGGGCCCCATCACAACCTATGTTTACCTGAATTATGATTAGAAGATCTTCCAAGGCAACCTTCTACACTTCAAACAGCTCCAAGCCCCCAAAAATTACTGGATTCAGAGTTCTAAGATTTATGTTTCAAATTGTTTCTGCCTAAAAATGCCTTCACTTGAATGTAACTTTTGGTTTTTCAGGCATTTGAGAACTCTTTTCCAGTCTCAATATATTGGAAGAACTGTATTTTTTTATCTATATCTTTTAATACTAGGTTACACACACAAAAACAGATGTAAGTTTGATATTTTTTCCTTTTCCTTCCTTTCCTTTCTTTTACTACTCTTGCTGTGACATCACCATGTCCTACTGTGACATCATAACACCCTATTGTGACCTCGTATAATGCCAATGTGACATCACAATTCAAATTTAAGATCTCGCAATTCTCATCATGACATTTAAATTATCTTACAATGTCACAATTGCCAATTATGACACCACAATGATAGATATGACATCATGGTATCACATTTTGGCAACATGCTATGCCTTTGTGACATCATAATGCACTATTATGACATGTGTGCTATTGTGACCTCGCAACTCCCAGTATGACATTACAATTTTCCTTTGAGATATCAAAATTGCACACTGTGATATCACCAGTGCAATTGTAACACCACAGTGACCCATTATGATATCACAATGTTGCATTGTCACCCAATAATGCCATATTGTTACCTCATGATGCCCAGTTGGAACATCACAATTCCCTATTTTAGCAAAACTACTCCTAAATTATGAACACATGTTGCCTAATTATAGCAGCGTAGTTAACCTTTATGACATCACAATTCCCAACTGTGACATCACAGTGACATGTTATGACATCATAGTTCCACACTGTGGCATTGCAGTACCCCGTTGTGACAGCACACTGCCCTATGTTGGCTTGATGATACCCTCATCATGACTTGTCAATTCCCCATTATGACCAGAGAATTCTCTACGGATGTTACAGTTTTCTTTCGTGACATAACTGCCCAATGTGACCCAAGTGCCCATTGTGACATCACAGTCCCCATTATTCCATCACAATTCCCCTTTTTCACAGGGTAATGATTCACTTTCACCTCAAGGTGCCCTGTGTTGACACTAGCTTGGCCCATTGTCACATCATCACTTCCGGTGTGAAATCACAATTACCCTATTATGACCTCACAGTGCCCTCATTAGAGCAGCACAATCAACCTTTATGATGCCACAATTCCCCACTGTGACAACATAGTTGAAAATTATAACATCACTGTACCAAATATGGCATCAAAATATTCCATTGTGGAATCATCATGCCTCATTGTGACTTCATACATCCTATTGTGGATTCACAGCACCCCATTGTGACATCATAGTTCTCCATATGACTTCAGAATTCCCCATCATGACAAAATAATCATCCATTACAGCATGACCATAAACCCTTGTGAAAACCCAGTTTTTGAGTTACAACAGTAGATTCATGCTTGTGACAGAAAAACACTCCACTGTGACATCGCAGCTCCCTATTGTGATACCACTGTACCCAAGGATGCATGTTTTTTACTGTTACTTCACATTTCCCCATTAAGATCTCACATTGGCCTCATTATCGTCTCAGTGTCCTCATGATGGTATCATGGCATTCTTTATGCTGTCACTATGCCTGACTGTGACCTACAAAGTCCCTATGGTGACATCAAATATCCCATTATGACATCAAAATACTCTGCAGTTCCATCAGGAAACCCCCATCATGATCTCACTCTTCCCCCACTCTGACTTTATAAAGCGACATCACTTGCTCATAATTTTCATTCTGATCACAGAAGGCTCAATTAGGGCCCCATCACAGCCTATGTTTACCTGAATTATGATTAGAAGATCTTCCAAGGCACACTTCTACACTTCATACAGCTCCAAGCTCCAAATAGTACTGGAGACAGAGTCCTAAGATTTATGTCTCAATTTGTTTCTGCTAACAAATGAGTTTACTTGAATGTAACTTTTGATTTTCAGGCATTAAAGAAATCTTTTCCAGTCTCAAGATAGTGGAAAAATTGTAATTTTTTTGATCTATTTCTTTTAATACTAGGCTCACACATACAAAAAACCAGATGCCAGTTTGATATTTCTTTTCTTTTCCTTCCTTTCTTTTCCTTTTCCTGCTGTGACATCGCCATGTCCTACTGTGACATGACAGCGCCGTATTGTGACCACATATACAGCCAATGTGACAACATAATTCACAATTCAGATCTCACAATTCTCAGTATGACATTTAAATTATCTTACAACATCACAATTGACAATTGTGACATGACAATGATGGATATGACATCATGGTATCACATTATAACATCTTGATATGCATTTGTGTCATCATAATGCGCTATTGTGACATGTGTTCTGTTTTATCCTCGCAATTCACATTATGACATTAAAATTTCCTTTGTGACATCATGATTGCCCACTGTGACATCAAAATTGTCCACTGTGATATCACCAGCACCATTGTGACACGACAGTGCTCAACTATGATATGACAATTCTGTATTGTCACTCAATAATGCCATATTGTTACATCATGATGACCAGTGGGAACATCACAATTGCATATTATAGCGAAGCAATTCCCTGATTATGAGCTCCTGTTCCATACATATAGCAGCACAATTAACCTTTATGACATCACAATTCCCAATTGTGACATCACAGTGACATGTTATGACAGCATAGTTCCACATTATGGCATTAAATACCGAGTTGTAACACCACCCTGCCCTATTTTGACATCATAATACTCACATCAGGAATTGTCAATTCCCCAGTATGAACAGACAATTCTGCATTGATGTTACAGTTTTCTCTTGTGACGTCATAACTGTCCAGTTTGACACAAGTGCCCATGATGACATCAAAGTCCCCATTATAGCATCACAATTCCCTTTTTTTCACAGTATAATGATTCACTGTCTCCTCAAGTTGCACTGTGGTGACACTAACTTGGCCCATTGTGACAGCATCATTTCCAGTGTGACACCACAATTACCCTATTATGACCTCACATTTCCCTCATTTGAGCAGCACAATCAACATTTATGATACCACAATTCTGCACTGTGACGACATAGGTGCATATTATGACATCACTGTACCAAATATGGCCTCCAAATATCTCATTGTGACATCATCATGCCTTATTGTGACTTCACAGATCCTATTGTGTTATCACACCACCCCATTGAGACATCATAGTTCTCCATATGACTTAAGGATTCCCCATCATGATGTCATAATTATCCCTTACAACTTCACAATAAACTCTATTGATATCGTGGTTCTCCAGTGAAAAGAGTAGATGCATGATTGTGACAGAACAACACTCCACTGTGACATCACAGCACCCTATTGTGACAACACTGTACCCCATGATGAGACACTTTTCACTGTTACTTCACAATTCTCCATGGTGATCTCACATGGCCCTCTTTACCATATCAGTGTCCTCATTATGGTACCATGGCATTCGTTTATGCTGTCACTATGCCCCACTGTGACCTCCAAATTCTCTATTGTGATATGAAATATCCCATCATGAAATCACAATGCTCTCCAGTGCCATCAGGATACCCCCTTTAGGATCTCACAGTTCTCCCATTCTGACTTTATAAAGCGACGTCACTAGCTCATAATTTCCATTTTGATCACATAATGCTCCATTAGGGCCCCATCACAACCTATGTTTAACTTAATTGTGATTAGAAGATATTCCAAGGCACACTTCTACGCTTCATACAGCGCCAGGCCCAAAAAAGTACTGCATTCAGAGTTCTAAGTTTTATGTTTCAAATTATTTCTGCTGAAAAATGCCTTCAATTGAATGTAACATATGCTTTTTCAGGCATTTGTGAACTCTTTTACAGTATCAATATATTGGAATAATTGTAATTTTTTATCTATTTCTTTTAATACTGGGTTGCACACACAAAAGCAGATGTAAGTTTGATATTTTTTTTCTTTTCCTTCCTTTCCTTTCTTTTACTACTCCTGCTGTGAGATCACCATGTCCAACTGTGACATCATAACACCATATTGTAACATCGTATACTGCCAAGGTGACATCACAATTCACAATTAAGATCTCACAATTCTCATCATGACATTTAAATTATCTTACAGTATCACAATTGCCAACTGTGGCACCACAATGATGGATATGACATCATGGTATCACATTTTGGCATCATGCTATGCCTTTGGGACATCATAATGCACTATTATGACATGTGTTCTATTGTGACCTCGCAACTGCCAGTATGACATTGCAATTTTCCTTTGAAATATCATGATTGCCCACTGTGATATCACAATTGCCCACTGTGATATCA
>PVJX010042786.1:0-13980 GCA_004027295.1 Dolichotis patagonum | reverse complement strand
GTCACTTGGAAACTGTATGTGAAAGATCATGGTTTAGCAGGTTGTCTGAATGTGACCAAGAGAACTGTCTAGCTAACCTCTCAACTGTTAGGTGGCAACATAGAAACTTTCATTGTGTATAAGTCATAAAAACATTGCAACGAGTATTAGCCTGTATAATTTACCATCTTTATTCATAAAGATTTTTCTTTGCAAGGCATATTTTATTCATTCATTCACTAATAGCGGTCACTGAACTTTTACTATAAAAGCTCTGATAGTAAATGTTTTAGGCATTATGAGGCATATGATTTCCCTTGTAGCCATTCATCTATCATATTATAGCATGAAACAAGCCACAAACAGTACATAAAACACATGGGCCACAGCTGTGTTTCAATAGAAAAGGAACATTATTCACGAAAGAAGGAAGCATCCATAGATTTTACCCATTGATGTATTTTACCAACTGATTTGATCAGTGATAGATAAGCAGAAAGCATTTAATATTCTCCTCTAGAGAAACTGAAAACAGCATGGTCCTTTCTTCTGGGGTCATTCCAGTTACATTCAATTTCAGCTAATTAGAGCTGAAATTCTAAGGTGGCTTCACTCACCTCTGGAGCTTTATCCATTGCGACTAAAGCATCTGAGGGTTACTGTTTACATGGCTCTAGATTCCAAAAGTTCAATAATGGGAGTTTCAAAGATCCTTAGAGCTCACATAGTTGCTTTCTTTTCACTGTAATAGTCAAAGCAAGACACTAGGTCAGCTCAGATTGGTAGGGAAATACATTCACCCTTCTGAGAATAGAATGGGATTCCACTACACATAGAGAAAGAGTTGGCAGCCATGTTTGCAAATAGCCTACCACAAAATACATCTTTCCTATGTATAGAACTCTGACTGCCTTCCTACCTTCAAAACCTCTGTGTCCTGATCACCAAACTTTATTATGTTGTCATGGGAAAATCCTAAAATCAAACAGAGGAGGGGGAAAAAAAGCTTTGGAAGTTTATGGGAAAGTTTCTGCACGGGAAAGCAAAGAGCAAAATTGCTGTAGCAACCTTAAAATAGTTCATGTGAGAGAACACAGGAGGAGTATGGGGTGAGTAGTAAGGATAAGAGGAGAGCAAGCAGTTTACAGGCTTTTCCAAATACGCCTTTTAATGAGGGAAGTCTTTAGTGACTATTCCCCTTCTTTATCCCCTTCATCTTAATCGAAGAGTTTCTGGTAGGATCATTTTCCACAAGCTGTGGTTTGAAAAGAAAATACAAAGTCCAACACCTGGCTTTTAAAACCGCACAAACTGTAAAAATAATTACAGATGCTTGTTATACGTCAAGCATCTGCATTTCACAACCATTCAGGACATATAAGTAAAGCCTCTAGCAATTTTTGTTCTTCTGGGTAAAATTATTCAAAATTTTATAAAATAAATACACCACATTTTATAAGTCATACATGGATAATGTAGCAAACAAGTTTTATGTATCTCAATACCACGTGCGTAGTGAATGAAACATCTAGAAATTAAAGTTCAGCTATACTGGAAAGGTCTTCTAACATTCAACTGTGTCTTCCGCAGAGGCTGAGAGATGAGAGGTAGGTAAATATTAGTGCTGTCTGTTAATACAAAACAAAACAAAATCCTTTCTCTCCCCCCTTTTATCCAAAGTGAAAATATAGCACAAAAGGGAAATTTATTGTAAAAAGGAAGAAAGAGTAACGCCTGAACTCCCAGGGAATGTCACTGGGAAAGGCTACTAACGCTTCGCAGCTCATTCCTGCATTTCACCTTCTTCTCCTCCCCTCCCCACTTGTGAACTCTTCTAGTAAGACAAGTTATAGACCGCTTCTAATGTCAGAAGACTGTTGACAGCAAGGGCAAGACCATTTGCAAAACAAGGATCATACCTTAAACCAAGAAACAGAAAGCTGAAGAAGGCCAGTCAGAAGTTATTCCAACAGCTTATTTGCATGAGAGCTCCTCCAAGAGACCATATTCCCTTCCCAGCATCCTTCCCTGCAGAGTTAGACTTCCGCAGTTCACCTGATGACTTCATGGGGCCTCAGTACCACCAGGCTGAGGACCACGCCTCCGACACAGCCCTGAGGTTTTGACCAAATCAAAGCCATCGCAAAATCCTTCCCATATCAGATGTATTATTTTTAAATATTTCTCCCAGTCTGTGGTTTGTCTTTTCAATCAGTGAACAATGTATGTTACAGAAAATAAATTCTTAATTTTAATTAATTCCATTTTCTTTTGCATCTTATACCTTTGACACTCTGAGGTGAAACCAGTTATAAAAAGCAGGTCTAAAAACTCATTGCCATGCCCAAGGTCATCTAGATTTTCCCTAGCATTATCTTCTACTAGTTCTAAAGTATTAAATTTTACATTTCGATTTTTGATCTATTTTGAGAATTTTTTTATAATGGATACAGATATATGTCTAACGTATGCATTTATTTGTTTGTTTATTTATTTACTTATTTATTTTGCAGGTGGATATCTAGATGTTTCTGCTACATTTGTTGAAAAAACTATCTTGCTTCATTGCCTTCCCTTTACTTCCTTTGGGAAGGAGTGAAGTAGTCCTATGTAGGTCGGTCTCTAGGCCGTCCATTCTATTTTGTTCACTTGTTTGTCTACTTTTTGCCAACATCACACTGTTTTGATTACTGCAACTTTATAGTATGTCTTGAAGTTGGATTGTGTTAGTAGTTTTCTGGTTGTGTTTTACTTCAGTGCTGTGTTTACTGCTCTGAGTTGTTTGTTTCTCAATATAAACATTAGAATATGTTTGTCAATATTCACCAAATAAATTGGTGGAGTTTTTATTGTGATTGCTTGAGAGTAACCAATAGTTTGAAAGTTAAAGTTTTCTACTTATAAAAATGGAATATTTCTTTCCATTTATTTAGCTTTTCTTTGGTTTCTTTAATCAGAGTTTTGTACTTTTGGTCTTATATATAGTAAGCATACTTTTTTCAATTTATGCATAGTGTTTCATTTTGGAAAAATTCCTAATATAAGTAACACTGTGTCTTTAATTTCATTATACATTTGTTCATTGCTGGTGTATTTGAAGTGATTGATGTTTATGTATCACCCTGGAATAATATGATCTTTCCATAACCACTTATTAATTTCAGAAGATTTCTGTCAGCTTTTGGATTATATGCATAGAAAATCATATTACCTGAGAATAAATCTTCCTTTCCAATCTGTATGTCTTTTATGTCCTTTTCCTTCCTAATGTTAGATATGCAAGATTTCCACTACACTGCTACAAAATGGTGCTGAGAGGTAATAGTCTTCCTTTGGTCCTGATTTTAGTGAAGAAGTTTCTAGTTTTCACCATTCAGTATGATGCTAGTTGGAGGTTTCTTGCAGATGTCCTTCATCAAATTAAGGAAATCTCTATTTCTAGTTTCCTGAGTTGTTTTATTTAACTATGAATGAGTGTTGATCAGGTGCTCTTTCTGTATTATTGATACAATCATGAGATTTTTCTTCTTTCAACTCCTGAAGTGATATACTATGTTAATTTATTTTCAAATGCTGAAAATCTTGAATGACTTTCATAAATCCCTCATGGCCATGTTTGTAACTTTTGATAATGTTTCATAATTTAATTTGATGTACTAATATTTTGTTAAATATTTTGTATCTGTGTTCATGAAAGATCATGTTCTGGTTTTTTTTTTTCTTTCATGTAATGCTTTCATTTGATTTTGATGGTAGAATAGTACTGTCATCAAGGATTGTGTTAGAAAATAGTTTCTGTGCTTCTATCTTTTGGAAGATATTCTAGATTATCAATTTAAATTCTTCCTTAACTATTTGGTAGAATTTGCCAGTGATTCCATCTAGACCTAATGTTTTCTATTTCAGTAGGTTGCTAATCATTAATTCCTCCAATTTAATAAGACCTATTCATATTTTCTGTTTCTTTTGGTGTAGTGAAAATGTCTAACTCTCTGACATACTACATGAAGACCTTAGTTAATAATTATGTATAGTACTGAGGATTTGTGGATTAGTACACTATAACTGCTGTTACTTCAGGGGGAATAAAGGATAATTTAAGGGACAATGAATGTATCCATTTGTCTCACTACAATAATATATACATAATATCATGTTATATACTTTACATACAATAAAGTTTTTAATTATATTTTTTAAGAAATTGATCCATTTCATCTATGAGATGGGTAACAGTGATTTCCTCTTTGATCTCTGATATTAGTAATTTTTGTCCTTCTAATTTTCTTTTAGTTAATCTGGTTAAAGTTTTCTTAATTTCACTGATCTTTCAAACTCCCAGCTTTTGGTTTGTTGATTTTCTATATGGACTATTTGTTTCATTGATTTTTGCTCTACTATTATTACTTTGCTTCTGCTTATTTCTTATTTAGTTTGTTCCTTTCTTTCCACTTTCCTAAAGTAGAAGTGAACGTAAGTGATTTTCTAAATTTTTCTTTTCTAATTTATGCATTCAGTGTCATAAATTGCAATCTAAGTAACATTTTCTTTGGTGTCTTTAAATTTTAATAGTTTACTTTTTCATTTATTGTTTGCTTCAAGATATTTTTCAATTTTCTTTAATATTCTACTTTGTACATTTATACCTGTTCTGTAATCTTCATATATTTTGAAATTTTCCAGATAATCTCTTTGTTATTGAGCGGTAGTTTAATTTTACTGTAATTCGAAAGCATGTGTTGTATGATTTCCATTATTTTACATTTAAGGAGGTGTGTTGAATGGCCTTCAATGTGATCTATTTGGTTGAATATTTCTGGTGAGCTTGAGAAGAGTGTGTATTATCCTGTTGCTGAATGAAATATTTTATTAATATCAACTATATTCATTTGATTGGTGATGACATTGAGTTAGAGTATTCCCTTATTGATTTTTTGGCTACTACATCTATCCATTTCTGTCAGAGAAATATTAAAGTTTCCAGCTATTGAACTGAGTTCATCTATTTTTCTTTATAATACTATCAGTATTACCTTAGCTATTTTGACACTCTAATTTTAGGCACGCAATCATTAGACAATTATGCCCTCTTGAAAATTGACTTCTTTATTATTATGAAATAAGACCTCTCCTTATCCTACATAATGTCTTTTGCTCTGGTCTTTAAATTAATATCACTCTTTATTAATTAATTAGCATTTCTTGTAAATTAATAGTCTTTTGATTTGAAATATCTTCATTCTTTTCATCTATAAGTATCTTTATTAGTCTGCTCAGATTGTCATAGTAAAATACAAATTGGACAGATTAAACAACAGAAATCTATTTTTTCACAGCTCTAGAAGGCAGAAAGTATTAGTAAATCATATCTGCAAAAGATTTATTCAAATTCCTGTTCTCCAGTCTTTAAAGTGACTTTTAAAACATTCATAATTTATGTTTAATATTTATTGCTTTAAGTACAGGTAGGCATACTCATTTATACATTGACAGCCCTCTAGTTATGCAGCGCATACTACTCATTTCACTAACTTAACAACATATCCAGGTCATTGCTCCAGTGCAGGATATGCCCCTGAGTAACATACAGATGTTATTGGTTATTACTGACTAACTTTCTGCTATGGGAAATGTAAATTCAATGCATACAATCCTATGCACATTTTGGTCATAGATTTCTTGCTATAAGAATTATTTAAATTAATTAATATACTGCTTGTCCCTTACTTCTCTCCATACCTCATCATTTGGCATGAAGTGTTCCTTTTCTCTTTCAATTAGTAACAACAGGTTAAATAGAATATTCTATATTTTATATGATTTTCCCTATTTTATTCCACTTTTTATATTTGCATCAACATTGTTACTGTTGTAGTCATTATTTACTAGAAATTCTATAAGTAACTCTGTATCTTAAGCTCATCATAAATTTTGTTTTTAATATGTCTCCAGTCATTTGACCACACATTTCCTATAGTTGATTCCTTATAAAGACTCACAACACAATATGTCCTGAATTCTTACATTCTCCTAGTAATGTGTAGCCTTTCTATTTTAAAACCAACTTAGATGTCTAAAAATCCTTGACTCCTATTTATGTTTCCTTGAATATCACAATTATGTCATTCCACTGCCTTGTACCATTAAGCATTAACATAAGCAAATTTGATAATTTGATTTTTCTGCATCATTAACTAACTTGTCTGTTTGATTAAGTATCCAAATAATTTTTTCACTTCAAAGTTTCATGATTTTACTAGAATATATCTTGGTGTTGAAATATCTGAATTTCCTTATAAGTTTTTTTTATTGTTACATAGCAAGTTATATACAGCCACTTAATAAAACATAGTGTATGAGCTTACAGTACTTGGGAGTAGGGAGTCCTAGCACATGCGAGCCAGATACTATGCTCAGAGTTTTGCCAGTGTGAAATAAAGTTGCCAGTGGAAGTTACAATATTTTCTGAGGATCATGAACTTTTTCTAAACTCACTGGTTGCTGGAAGGATTATTTTCCTTACAACTGTGAGGCTCAGACCTGACTTTCTTCCTCACTATCAGCGAAGTCCCCTCTCTAATTAGATTAGACAGACCCCCAGCCATTCCCCACCAGGCGGTCCTCCCCACCACATGAAAATTTTCTCCTTAAAGGCCAAAACAATGCCTTTGCTTTTAAAGCACTGTAACCATATATGTTTCCCAAAGTTATGTTTCAGCAGTTTTTCTTTCTGTGTTTCACTTATTGAGTTATGTATTTAGCATGCATTTAATTTTTAAAAGGATTTGTGCCAATCACAAAAGAATGTATTTTTTAAAAAGTTAATACATTAAAATAGAGAGAAAATAAGTATAGGTGGAATAAGATCCAAGGTAAAAGCTGTATCCCAAACTGCATGACCTAAGATTCTATTCATATAGATATTCCACAAGTATGATATAAGCTTCCTAGTTTACAAATCATAGTAAGAAACTGGCACTTCCTCAGAAGAGCTTTTATTTTCAAATAGAGCACCTAAGAAATTTCTTCCACTGGTCCTCATGAAAAGTGTACTGTGTAGTGCAGTGAAAGACGTGCAATCCTCTCCCCTAAATAGATCTGATGGCATATTTCCAATACATCAGTACCATAAAAATAATCTTATAAGCAAACAAAAATGTAGCTTAATTTGGCATGATGTAGGGATTGGATTTAAAACATTTCCAGAAACATATGGATCGCAAATCTTTTACTTGGTTTTTAATATTATTATCACAAACAGAATTTTTGATCTAAGAGGTACAGTAAATAATTTTAAATTATATTCTCTGACTAACATCTGAAGGTCATATAGTGGATCATTATGTTTTGAGGTCCCTTTATTAAAACAAGTAGCCTACCCAAGTTTTGGGCTTGGAGAGATGCTTAACTATCTCTTGCTTGCAGATGATCCAAAGTAGTTAACTCTGGAAAGAACCAATATTTCTTTCAATTCTGGCACCGCAACAAACAAGAACTTTAAGTTCCCTCATTTGAAACTATAGCTCCAAGTATTTTATCAGGCATGATGTTATAAATAGGTATTAAAAATATCTGCAGTACCCATTTGTAATGTCAGTAAAGTGTCTATCGGACAGTGACTATTAGTTTTCCATCACTGTTACAAAACACCAGAGTTGAACAATTTAAAGATGAAAAGACTTCATTTTAGCTGCCACCTTCAGAGTCTTCAGCCCATTATCACCTGCTCCATTGGTTCTGGTTCTGTAGTGAGGCAGTAAATGCTGGTAAAGCAGAGAAAAGAGGCTCAATTCACAGTGGCCAGGCAGCTGAGAGAATGCCCAATGCGTTCTTCATGGCTGTGCCTCATGGACCCACTTTCTTCAGCTCAACCACACATCCTAGGTTTCTACTGCCTTCCAATAGCATCATCAGCTGGAAATCAAGACTTTAATCATGGCCTTTGAGGGACATTTAAGACCCGAACTGTGAAGCTGGAACTGGGAGGAACCACCAAGAAGCCACCTTGCCAGTCTTTCTGTAAGATGTGCAAGCCGTGCAGGTTCCAGGAAGAGAAAAGTCAGACAGCACTTCCCATGAACCTACTGGTGCATGGGCTGAAAATCAAACCCCCCCCCACACACACACATACTCTCCCCTCTGCACAGTAAGCAACCTGCTGGTTCCAAAGATAGGTTGAGTTGATAGCAGCCAGAGTATAAAAACCAGTAAATGCTTGTATTGTTTGGTTGAATTTTCAGGCCTGGGGCCAGTGCTCTGAGCCTCTATTGGGAGAATGACAGTATGCAATATAGCAAATATGGGGGATTTATTCTATTTTGCCTTTGAAATTCAATATTGTTTGCACTGTTTCACTTTGTTCTGATTGTTTTGCTTTAGTCAATATTCTGTTTCTATTGTCTTTATTCTGTTTTTGTTTTTGGTTTGATTTTCCTATACCTGATGCAATGGGTAACTATTGTGAAGATAACAAGACATACTAGGATAGCTATTGTTGTTTTCCTACTATCCGGCTTTGAAGTTCTGTACTAGTTTTGATGCTTTGTTCTAATTGGTTTTGTTCTGTTTTATTTTGTTGGATTCTGTTATCATTAAATTTAAAAAAGACCCAAACTGTAACTAGAATATGACCTGTACTTACTGTCTAGTGATAATTGAAGTGATAATTTTTTAAAGCAGAACTATAGATTTTTCTTCAGCTTTACTAAGAAGTCAAGCAATAAGTTATTTACTTGTATCAATTCAAAATTTGAGTATATCAGGGTATTGTGACAGATCTATGATACAATCCACAAACAATAGGAATAAAATATAAACCAACAGAAACATATCAGATCAGGGAAACAAAGCAGGGATAACAAATTGACAATGATGGTGACAACTGAAAGATATGAAGTAAGAAAATTGCCATGATATAAGAAATAGACTTTGTACTAAAATAAGCAAATTCTATTTTTTAATTTCCTAAGAGAATAAGTTCTCTTACTGAGAATCTCCAAGGTATGGTCGCCTAAGTTAATTACTGATGTAAAATGAAAAAAATATTTTAAAGGGGAGAAAGATTAGGCACTATAAGCCTAACATGCAGAATTTTAGTGTCTAACGAGTCAATATATGCTCACCAATCTCAAGAACTATACCTTGAACTACTGTGATTTTCTTATCAATATATTCTGCTCACTTACGTAAACTGGTTAGTTGAACTGATTGGTGGGAAAACAATAACCCATGAAGTGGATGTAAACTGATTAACAGTTAATTAATTTTCTAAGCTAATACAACTCTGAATTTTAAGGACTTTGTAACCAACCATGTTGAATAATGAATGAAAAGTGAGAGAAAGAAAAATTAACATGAAGAAAATGAAAATGTGGATTTATAGCAGGGTCAAGTTGTCTAGAGTTTCAAAATAATATTGACACACTGATAGTACATGGAAAAGACCAGTGGTGGAGAAAACGACTGACATTTCCAAAAGCAACATCATTTTAGATGGTTCATCTTCTAAATAGTTGTTTACAGTGACCAGTTTTAACAGAACATTTTATTTCTACTGTGATTATTAATGCATCTCAGTCATGTGTACATTTTTCTTCAGTGTTGCACATAAAAGGCCAATGAGTAAATAAGTCACTTTGATAAATGAGGACCTGACATCCTAAAATGACATTGTGAAAACCAGTCTAAAAGGCAACCTGAAGTTCTGCCGATTATCAATACAATTCCATTTCCCTGCAACTCCTTCCCCAAGATGAGCTTTCCCATGATGATGAAGCTAAGTCATTAGCTTCAGACTGATTTCTCTACTACAAGTGAGCTCTTATGTCACTTGGATTCTTTCTCTGTCTTCCAAATTTTGATGTTCTCTTATATATTTCTGCTAACAGTTTCAAGAATTTAAAAAGTTAGCCACATGTTATTTTCATAAATGTTAAATCTGGCACTGGTTGAAGTAGAAAAAAACATGTCCTGCTGATATGTCAGCTTCAACATGAATTTCTTGGTGATACACTACTCAGCTGAGGACCACAGCTTAAAACTCAGCATTCCAAGCAGGCACCCATGATCCTGGAGTGTGCATGAGGTGATTAGGCATCATTAAGTAAATCAATAGAATAGAAAGTGAAGAACATTTTTATCAGATTAAATAACTGTGACTGCTAAATAGCAGTGGCAACATAGTAGGATTTATTGTCTAAAAATATTTCACATTGTGCTAATCATCTTACACAAAATATTCTTTTAATTCTTTTGAATACACTGTTCTGGGTTCAACTGTTTCTCTCAGAAATTTATATATTGAAGTTCCAGCCTCAAAGCCCCAAAGGTGACTTTTTGAAGAGGTAATAAGTTAAGCACATAATGGAGTGAAATGGGCACCTATTCAATGATTGTTGTTTTTGAATAGAGGAAAATTTGTGGCACAGTGGGACATACAGGGAAAACATCATGTAAAAAATGAATATAGAGATTGTAGTAATGTACCTGCAAGTTAAGTGTTATGGTTTGTGTCTAGATGTCCTCCCAAAGCCACATGTAGTCATAAGCTTTTTCAGAGGTGACTGAATCTAGAGTGTGTGATGCTGGGATTAAGGGTGTATGTTTACTACATCAATCCACTGAATGGTTTGGCATAGTTCTGGCTAGGGTTAAGGGTCTGAGTGCCACACCCATTCTATGGCAGGTAATTGCATACAATATAAGAACAGAATCTTGCTGTTTTCTGCTGCTGTGAACTATTTTTTCTCTGAGATTCCCCTCTGCCAAACCATTCTGCCTGAGAGCCAGCTCATTATGTACTGAAACCTCTACAAACTGTGAGCTAAATAAACCTTTCTCCTTTAACTTTCAGAGCAGGGTACTTTGTTTCAGCAACAAGAGAAATGTAACTAAAAGAATTTTATACCAGAGAAATAGGTCATTGTTGTGATTATAGCTGATAATGTGGTTCAGGAGTCTCTGTGAATGACCTGTGAGAAGAGTTAGAAAGGTTCAGAGATGCCCACTGAAAAAAATAGAACTGGAATACCTGCAGCTGTATTATATTAGAAATTCCAGTCAGAGCCCAGAACACCAGAGGACTAATAGAAATAGAAATCCTGCTGGTAAAAATCAGGCTTGGGAGGCTTCTGCTGAAAAGAAGGACTGTGCTGGCTGTTGGACTCCAGAAATGTGTATTATTCCTTGGAAAAAAAGTTTGCCTTAATTTTGCTCATATCCAGAAACTTTGCCTGAGACTGAGATTAATGGTGGCAGACTAATTAATCTGGCAAAAGTTATTTTAAGACATTCTAATGTTGAAGCAGTGGCATGGCTGATGTTGAGGGCTTTTAGCCAGATCTATGTTGAGACTCAAGAGCAAAGAGGCCAAAAGCATGATTAAAACATTCTGAGTCTGGCTATATAAGAAGCTCCAGTAAAGCTCTGTACTGAAAAAACAGAGCAGATGACATCTTGATAGCTGAGAAGGAACAGAATAAAAAAAGATGACCAAGGGCATCACAAGAAGCAGAAGTGTACCACCCTATGCAGTCTCAAAATTGCAACTGTGAAAGACTGGTTTGAGAAAAGAACCCCTAGAGTACCATGTCCCAGAATGGTGGCAGCCTAAGGAAGTTGTTCCTCAGGACTTTGTTCATGGGAACTTGATGCCTACAGCCAAGAGAAAAGGAAAACTGTCCACTGGTCCAGCTGATGGCAGACCTTGGCTCATCCACATGATGGTAGTTTTAGGTTCATGCAGAGCAAAAGAGTTGTGGTATATACAGGCTTCCACCCATAATTCAGAAGAAGTCCTGGGAGACCATGTAGTGTGCCCATGTGAGGTCAATGTGTGAAGCTGTGAGTGTAAAGCCAAATATGCTTTGGAATCTCAGAAGTTTGAAGAAAGCAGGAATATGGATTGTCTGAGGAAAACTGCAAGGAGGGAACAGAATGGGTTCAAGAGAGAATTCACAGGAACTATAACCACCCAAAGTGCCACAGGGGAAGAACCAGCCAATCCCTTTGGAATTGACATCTTGCCACAGATTGCCTTAAATGTTGCACATGGAACTACAGGACTTAATGTTTGCCCTTTCTGGATTTTGAACTTGCTTCAGTCCCATTCCTTTGCATCCCTTTGTTTGTAACTTTTGGAATAGAAATGTCTATCTTGTGCATTGAAAGTTGGAAATATTTAGCTTTGTTTTCATTTGTACAGGGTCTTACAGCTGAGAGTTTGCTGTAAATCTCAGAGACTCAATGTTTGGACTTTTCAGCAATGCTGAAACTGTTAGGACTTTGGAAACTCTTGAAGATAGACTAAATGTCTTCTGCATAAAGGGACACACATGAGTCTTTGGAGATCTGGGGATGGGATATTACGGTTTGTGTCTAGACTTCCTCCCAAAGCTTCATGAGTTCATAAAGCTTTTTCATAGGCAACTGAATCTAGAGTGTGTGATGCTGGGATTAAAGGTGTGTGATTACTAAATCAATCCAATGATTGTTTTGGCACTGCCCTAATCTCAGTAGTCTGGATAAGATAAAAGGAGCAGAAAGACAGTCATAAATTCCCTTATTGCTTTTGGTGTCTTTTCCTGTTATGAACTGTTGCTCCTCTGCTATGTGTCACTCTGCCTTGAGGCAGCCAATAATGCATTGAAACCTCTACACACTGTGAGCTAAATAAATCTTTCCTCCCTTAACTTTGTGTGTCAGGTATTTTGTCTCAGCAATGAGAAAAGTAACTAAAAAAGAATTTGACATCTAAACACATACTAAAATATCAAGGAACACAAACTATTGTTGGTAACCACCAAGCCAAGAGCTGCATAAAATGTGTTCTTCCTCAGAGTTCTCTTAGTTTTAGCTTCCAGAACTGTGGAACGATCAATTTATCTATTCAAACTATTCATTTGTGGTGCTTAGTCATAGCAGCAGCAAACATGCAGATATGATTGAGCAGACACTTTAGTCATAAGTGGGGCTGTCTAAATATTTTCATGAGGTGAATACCCACAAATTAAATCTGAACTAAGTAAAATATGGTGCATACATATTAGACCTAGAGGTAAGAGATACATTTGTCTATCTTTTAAAGAAGTGGTAGCACAAAAAAGGGATACATTTTATGCCCTTTTAAAGGATCATATCAAGTTTACAGCATCTTCATTTATTAAAAGACTACAGTTCATGACTGGACAGTTTCAATTCCATCCACCTAGTTAATAAGCCCTGAGCCTATCATTTAAAAACTCACTATGAGGAGAGTAGAATGGGCAATAGGTGGACCATTAAAGACCTTGGGACCTTTGTTATTGTTTCTGAGGCACAGAATCTATATCCACAACTCAAAGAAGTGAGGTTTCATTTTCAACAGTTTCAGAACAATGCAGTTCATGTTTAGTTGGCTCAGAGGTAAAACCTCCATGAGGGAAGGATATAGAACAGCAAATATGCTTTGTTAATGGTGGCTGGAAAGGGAAGTAAAGAAACAGAGCCAACAAAAAAAAAAAATCACACCCTCGAAATTCAAAGACCCTATCCAAAAATGGGCATTTGAAATGAATACACAGTTCTCAGATGAAGAAATATGAATGGCAAATAAATACATGAAAAAAATGTTCATCATCATTAGTCATTAGAGAAATGCAAATTAAAACCACACTGAGATTCCATCTCACCCCAGAAAGACTGACCAGGATAAAAAAAAAAAACTACCAACAACAAATGCTGGAGAGGCTGTGGGGAAAAAGGAACTCTTCTGCACTGTTGGTGGGAAGGTAGACTGGTGCAACCACTGTGGAGGTCAGTCTGGAGATTCCTCAAAGATCTGGGATTGGAGGTCCCATTTGATCCAGCTATTCCACTTCTAGGCATATTCCCAGAAGAACTGAAAACATCATACCATGGTGATGTATGTACATCCATGTTTATAGCAGCACAATTTGTAATAGCCAGATCTTGGAAACAACCTAAGTGCCCATCAACTGAGGAATGGATAAAAAAGTTGTGGTA
>PVJX010042785.1:0-13978 GCA_004027295.1 Dolichotis patagonum | reverse complement strand
TAAAAAAAAAAAAAAAAAAAAAAAAACAGAAGAGAGCTGGGGATACAGCTCAGCGGCTCAGCGGCACAGCGCCTGCCAGCAAGAGCAAAGTCTTGCGCTCAGTTCTAGAAATAAAAAAAATACAAGAAAGAATTTAATAAGATATTAATCATTGGTTTAATCTCACAAGGTAACATCCTGGTATATTTTTCATTACAGAATACCAGGAAAAACCAATTTATTCCAGCAAAACAAATGTAATAGTGCCATAAAACAAAAGTATTCTGAGATCCAGTACTTGATCTTGATAACAAATCTCAGACTCAATAAATGCTCAAAAGTCCCAAATTTTGTTATTCATGATCAATAAATAATGCTCAATAAATGCTCAAAAGTCCCAAATTTTGTTATTCATGATCAGAAGAAAAGCTCTATTTACAAACTGACTTCCAACAGGGTAAGAGACTAACAAGCAAAACAGTACTCCCATTAATGCCACATAATTTCTCTACTGCTCAAGGACCCCACATCCGTCTCCACTGAGCAAATGCACATCTCACATCGAACACCTCTTCCCGGAAAAGATGTCACAACAGCTTCTAGCAACACGCACCTCGTGTCAGTACCATTGTGAAGAACTCTGACACACCTAGGATCTATTACTTAAACTTCCCCTTTCCCCAGAAAACCTGCTTTCTCAAAGTCCAAACTACCAAAAACGTACAGCCACCAGACACAGAACCCGAACGCTACGGTCACACTCATCTATAGCTCACGGCTCTAAGGACTGTAAGCAGCCACCTCATTTTCAATGTACAGGTCGAGCATCTCTCGGTCTATCTGCCACAGCAGCTGGTTCTCAATCGGCAGGTCCACGGTACTGGTTTTCACTTTTGCCTTCTTGGCCTGAGGCGGTTGGTCCATCTTTTTATCTTTTGATCCACCTTGAGAAGTCTACAATTATTAAGAAACATGCAGAATTAATTTAAATTTCACAGTGGGTCCAGTTTCAAAAGATGCTTTTGCATTTTTAAGAACTTTAGTTTTCTGATGATTAACAAGATGATCACACTAATTGGATAATAAAAAATAAAAATGACATGAGACAACATGGTCAAATTTACAGAGATGGACACCTTCATGGTAGCTGTCCAGGTAGGGAGGTGATGGAAAACAGGAAGATGAATAGTTTTAAGACGAAAAAGTTCTAAAGATTGGTTGCACCACAATATATTGTATTGCAGATACTTAAAAAATGGTTGACTTTATCATATATATTCTATCCAATTAAAATTTTTAAAAATTGGGGCTGGGGATTTAGCTCAGCAGCATAAGTTAAAAAAAAAAAGTTTTTAAAAATTAAATATACACATATAAACCTAACCTATTACAATACCACAATCAACACACAATTACTGTAATTCTTCAGGCTAGCTCAGTGATAGAGGACCTGCCTGGCAAGTGCAAGGTCCTTAGTTCAATCCCCAGCACTACAGAATATGAAATGAAATTCTTCCATTTCTAAAACAGGCATATGGAAATGTCCACAGCTACTTACCTTCTCACAGGACCGAGAACTCATCCTACTGAAGAGTGGCCACAAATGCAACTCCCTTAATTTCGTCTCAATGATATTTTCTGTTTTTCTGGATCAATAACCTTCCTTCATACACTTCCATACCAGATTTACTACCTATTTGTCTACTCGTATTTTATCCACTGTGTCCTTAATGCTTTAGTGATTTCCCCCTACAAATGACTGAGTCTTCTAGTTTTTCTCAGTTTTATAGTCCTTTTTTATTGTCAAATACATTGATCATTTCCTTTATGATTACTTTTGTTATTTTTATGCTTTTAGGGATTGGGGGGCGGGGGTGCTGGGAATCAAACTCAGGATATTGTGCTTGCCAGGCAAGCACTTATGGCCCTAGGCCGTATTACAACCACCACCACCACCCCTTTTAATGCTTTCAAAGCCTTTCCTCATCCACAGGTTAGAAAAATTGTCAAAACTCAAAACTAGTGGAGCATGGTGGCACACCTCTGTAATACCAGGACTCAGGAGGCTGAGGTAGACTGGGCTACAAAGTGAGTTCAAGGCCAGCCTGAACTGCATGGCGAGACCCTGTCTCAAGACAAAACCTCATAACTATCTTTGAAAGTTGGGTGTGGTGACACACACCTGCAATCCCAGTACTCAGAAGGCTGAAGCAGGAAGATCACCTCAAGCCCAAGGCCAGCCTGAGCTACATGATGAGATCCTATCTCAAAAAATTGTAAAAAAAAAAACTGTCCTTCAGTGTTAGTTTTTTAACTTTTGAATCCACTTGGAAGTCAGTCTGTTGCATGACATGAGGCAAGATTCCAATGTCATTTCCCCACCTTCTAGCCATGTGACCTGCTAGAAACAACACAATGAAAGGCACTTCAGCTCCGGAAAGGCCCCCTCCCCTAGAAGCCCGAGTGAAACCCCTAGGAAAGGTACAACACCACAGGGCACAGGAAAAGGGGGTGGCACACGGGGCCTGGCACCTACTCCTCGCACACTGGAGTCAGATGCTTCTCCCTCCTGCTGCTGTCCCAGCATCTCCACCCACTAAAGACTGAGCGGCATCTCCTCTGTCCTTTTTTCCTTTTTAATGTATTATTTGCACAGCTAACGTCAATCAAGCAAGTCAAATCTCCCACTGATATGAAATGAGTAGCACACTGATGCCACTTTAAGGTTCTGTCAAATGTTTTGTCAATGCCACAATGAGGCACTCTCAAGACACTGACATGATACGCTCCAATTTCTCAAGTAACTTTAAAGAAACCGTATTTTCAATGCTAAAAACAAATTTGAACACAAAAATGCAAAATTAAGAAGTGAGTGGTATGATATGCAAATTAACACATTCATTTTAGGATAAATGCATTATTTACAAAACGTACTTAACTATTTCATTTATGTATCTGTCAATAAAAAGACAGAAGACAGCTAACAATCTGAAAAAGTACCGAGTCTCAATTTGTCAGAAACAAAGAAATTAAGGGTAGTGTGACCTAGGGATGGCTGTTCGGTAGTCAGCTGAGCCAATCACCAGCCTAGCAAGGAACTGGGGCTGTAAGGGGCTCTCCTCCTCCAGCGTTATCAACTCAGCCAGAGCTCAAAAGCATCTTGCACTAAAAGCACTAAAGAGATGTGAAGCCAAAGTAGCTCGCACCTCCATTTCTTCGGACTCGGCTTTGTTTTCTGCCGTTGTCTGCTGCTGCTGCTCGTCAACCTGCGGCTCTTCCTGGTCCACTTGCATCTTCTGAAAAACAGATCAAATTAAATCAATCCTGAATCGGAGAGCTATTAGTGAGGAGTAAACAACCATCACAACACACTGACATGGAATTCCTGCTGAATTACCAGCAGTCAGAAGCCAGAGGTTCAAACCCCGCTGTTCCACACATTACCTGGAATGACACTGCTGTCCTCTCTAGAACTCAGCTGATAACATTTGTACAACTGGGTTAACACTGCCCTCGCTCTACTGCTATGTAAACGAGAATGGCTATGGGACACTTTGTGAACCATGAGTCCTTATAGTACACAAAGGCATCATTCCAACACAACCTCAGACAGCACGAGGCTTGCCAAGCTTCTTGGCTGTAGGCAGATTCATTGCTACAGCAGCCTTTCCATCTCCAGAGGTACGACCCCTGCACACAACAGAAGAGGTGGAAGCACTGAGACCTCTCAGCAGACAGGGCAAGTCCAAGGAGGCCTGGGCCAGGCGTTCTCCACACTGTGCAGTGAAGGAGAACGAGCTGGGGGACTCTGAACACTGCTGACACTTGGGCCCCAGTCCAGACCAATTCAAGTAAGTATCTGAGAATGCGAAACTTAGTGTCTGTAGCCATATGAAAGCGTTGACTCTGAAGCACAGGATAAGATCCAGTGTACACTGCCAGCAAATGGATGCACAACCCAGTCTACTTGTGAAAATAAGGAGTCAAGACTCAGTGTTGTTCCACAACCAGAATCAAAACTCACTCATCACAAGCTGAGAAGTGCACGGCCTGAAGCTAAGAGCCAACTGAGGCCCCATGTCCTGAAAACTCTTACATAAAGACTGTCTGCTGGCCGGCCGTGGTGCTGCATGCCTGTACTCCCAGCACTTAGGAGGCTGAGACAGGAGGAAAGCCAGCCTGAACTACCTAGTGAGACTGGTCTCCAAAAAGAAGAAAAAGGAAAAAAAGGAGGAAGAGGAAGAAGAAGAAACAAAAAAATCAACACCCATGCTGGAAAAAGGGACAGCACATGTCTAAGCTCTCAGCAGCTCTCACATCGCCTGGGCCGCTCCCGGGCTACCGTGAACATGCTAAGACAGAGATGGCCAACCTTTTAGAGACGAGTGCCCACCTGCAACCCAAAACCCACTTATTTATGCCAAAGTGCCACCACTACAATGAAACCTGAATACCAAGGTCTTAGTTTTCTCTAAACTTGTACGTTAACATCTTCCAACTTAAAGAGAAGCAAGTGGCACGTGCCGTAGGCTCGCCATCACAGCACTAAACCCTCCAGATTACCTCCTCCTCCTTGGCGTTCTGATCCGTCTCCATCGGTTCCTCATTCTCCTCAGACTTGTGCACTTCCACGAGGGACGCACTGGACACGCTGAAAATGCCATGGACATTCACTCGAACCTTGACTTTCACTTTGGAACTGGAGCCGTCGGACTGCGGAGTGACTTTCTGAACTGAAAACTGAGCTACGGATGTGTAAGATAAGAGAGGACACACAGCACAATGAGCTCCCACGGGAACACAGGCCACATTCACCCCCAGTGACAGGCCAGGAACTAAGGTGGCCCTGCAGGCAGGCCCAGTCGATGGTCTGGGGCTCTTACTAAATCAGCGGATGTCTCCCTCCTCTTTTATATATACAGTCAAGCTCTTATTATCCTAACCCACCTACAGACCCAAATATCCCCTAAATTGTTGCTTTTCCTCTCTTAATAAATATACCACTACTAGACAGATTCCTGAAACACACAGGTTTGTCATTCTCCTCTTTAAAAAAGATGCCACAAAAAAATAAAAAATAATTTTAAAAAAATGCCACACTGCTTACTTCATTTATCAAGAAACTGGCATTTCCAGGCCTAGTTATTGTAAGAGGTGTTACTTTTGTGCCTATTCTCGCAACACTACCAAATAGTAACTACCATTCTTACTTTACAAATGAGGAAAGCACAGCGGGTTAATTTCCCTTCCACAGTATCAAAGTATCTCTGCTAATATTTCACTCATGTACTACAATCTCTGTTGTCTAACTCTAGTTTCTTCCTTCTCAACCTGTATTATATTAATTCCAGATTACAAAAGCTCCCAGAGTGTGTACATGGAGACTCTCTTATATCCATAGATTCTAGCCAATAATGCGCCAAAACCTAGGCTGCTTTAATAGTCTCACTGTTTGAATGTCTACTATGTATGCTTTAATTTTGTAACTTGAACAACTATTTCCAAGATAACAATATGTAATTTATCAACTAGTGATTTCTTAGTGGTTTTTTGTTGTTGTTCTTTTCTTTCTTCCTTTGGAATTCTGTATTGTTGCTACCCTTTTTCTGTTTTGTCTTTTTTTCTTTCTAAATAAAATTAAAAAAAAAAAAACCTATGCTGCATTGATATCAAATAAAAATCTGAAGATTTCCTGTGTTTATCTTTTAACTCTGTGTTAAGGTCAAACTGGAATTATGTTTACTCTGTGTGCTCTTTAACACTTCACCTAGCACCATCGTCTGCACAAAGTACACTCACAATGTGCCCCAACACTGGGGAGCCAGGTTGGCTCCGAACCTGCTAATACGACTGGAAGAAGTGTTTTTCTGTGATCAAAAGTGCTTAAACTTCAGAGTATCGCACCTCTTCTTTCTGCTATCCAAGTACATGTAAGCTTTCGTTATCATTTGAATGTCCGAGTCTACTCACCAATTGCAGAGTCTGGATAAGGCAAATCCTGAGGAGAGCTGTAATAGGCCTCAAGGGTGAAAGGTTCCTTTCTATAAAATGTGAGGACTTTAGAGAAAGGAGCAGCATGGTTCTTTGAAAAGACTTCACAGTCACTAAATGGAAGCAAAGGACAAAAACAGGAGTTTCAGTTTCTAAGACTATATGGCTAGTCAGTTAAAACAAAGGAACAAACTCAATTAGCATATAAAAGGCACCAGTGATTTCAGCAGAATCAAACAGGGTTCTAAATATGGACACCAACTCACTGTGACTACAGTAACTGATCACTTTGCTCCACGGACTACAATAAAATACTACAAATTTGTGTAAAGTAAGAAGGAGGGCAATATATGACATTAACTCTAAGGGTAACTATGATTTACACAGGTATTACCTTGAGCCTTCTTCAGCTGGAGAATTCCATCTCAGAGATATTGGGTATGGTACCACATCGGTAATGGAGAACTCTCTGACTTTGAATGCAGGTGATAAGATTGCACACTAGAATAGTTAAGTTTTAAAAATTTCATGTAATAAAGTACAGACATTACAAACTGTTATCGCTAGACCTATAAATAATTTGACACCATCACTGCTGGTCATCCTTAAATATTTGCGTTAATAATCTAGAAGTCCAAACAAGCACTTTTACAGACTTCTAGCAGTCAAACTACCTACCTGTCCCTCCAATTCCTTGTTTTTCCATTAACCCTCAAACATTATTTAATTGAGTACACCATTTCATGCAGACAGAAACATGCTAAATTCTAGTAGTATTTCGAGCTCAGAATTACCCACATTTCTGAGTCAATTTATTCATCTCTTTAGGTAGTAGCACAATTCCTTTCATGAACACCTTTGTGACAATTTAGAACAAAGCTGTCAGGAGCTGACACCCTTATCCCCACCCCACGCCCCAGCTGAGAACGGATTCCCAGGTGGACACATTCTGCTGTGATAACGAAGCCTCACCTGCAGCGCACAGCCTCGAGTGACGGCTTCGTCAGCATTTAATGTCGTACTAAGTTCTTTTCCAAAATACTTGCTAATCTTCTCTTTTACTGCAGGGATTCGTGTGGCACCACCAACTATTTCCACTGCATAAATATCTTCTTTCTTCAATTCTATATTAAAACAGTTATACATTCAGATTAAAAGAACCTTTAAATTAGTATTTCATAATGAAATAAAAGAGGGCAGGCATGGTGGAGCACACTTATAATCCCAGCACTGGGGAGGCTGAAACAGGAAGCAGGATTGCCATGAGTGCAAGGCCAGCTACACAGTGAGTTCAAGGCCAGCCTGGACAACACAGTGAGACCCTGTCTCAAAAAGAAAGAACACAACAGAAAAGAAAGGCTGGAGCCAGATGTAGTGATGTGCCTTAGTCCCAGCTACTCAGGAAGCTGAGGCAATAAGGCTGCTTAAGCTTAGGAATTCCAGGCCAGCTGAGACAACACAGTAAGACCCCTTCTCAAAAACAAAACAAAACAGGGGAGAGGGTGTTTCCTGGTGTGGAAAGAGCATGCCCAACTGCCAGGATCAATAACCACTCTGATTTAAGGACTAAGCCCATACGAGTGAACACTGAAACCTTTAGCCACCAACAACACACAGTGTACTGTGTAAGAAATACTGTGTCCAAGGTTTCAGGAAAATTACTAATTTGTTCCTAAATGAAACTGCCACTTAGCATCCTGCCCCATGAGGTGGTCTCATGCAGTACACCCAGCTGCTCAGGCGGCTGAGGCTGGAAGATGGCAAGTTCAAGGCAGCACGAGCAATTCAGCACTGCTGCTTCTCAGAAGAAAATCTAAAAAGGGTGGGGATGCAGGTCAGTGGTACAGCATCCCTGGGCTCAATCTCTAGTCAGCAAAAAAGGAAAAACTACAGCATCCTACTGAATGAGGCTATTGTCTTCAGCTCCTTTTCCGCTATCTCTCCACTAATCAAGGACTGAAAAGCTTGTCACCACATCAGTGCTCCAAAAACAATTTTTAACAAATTAACTAAAAAGCTTGTACTTACCTCTGAGTCTCAATTAGTTTTCTAGGAGAAACTTTCTGGACTTCACTAGATATTTATCAAAGATTACTTTGGGAAGGAGGCATTCCAGAGAGAAGATAAAGATAAAAAGAAAGTAAGAAGCTCAAGTAGCTCATACAACAAGCATCTGCATACTGCTTGGGAGGAGAAAGAGACGCGAATGCTTTGAGAAGAGTGAGGCACACACATGACTCTCTCACAGGAATACTTACTGGCTTGCTCCAAAACGCTACGAAGTGGCGGCTCCACTCTAGCTAGGAGGTCATCGCACATCGCCAGAAATTTGCCTCTGTTAGAAAAACAACAGCAGATCAAATCACATCCCAATTTCATGTGTAACGCATGACTGTAACCAAAAACCAGTAACCAATAAGCAATAACCAATGTGGGTAAAGATGTACAAAAATTGGACCGCACTTAATACTCCTGAGTGATATGAAATGGAAATGGCACACTGGTTTTGTTTTTTTGGGTTTTTTTAATCTTTCTTTCTTTCTTTGAGACAAGGTCTTGCTATACAGCCCAGGCTGGCCTCAAGTAATCTTCCTGCTCAGCCTCCCAAGTGCTGGGATTACAAGTGTGTGCCACCAGCCTGGCTGTTTTGTGTTTTTTGAGACAAAAGCCTTGCTTACGTAGCTGGCCATGGGCTCACTATGCAGCCCAGGCTGGTCACCTATAATGTTATATGGATGTCACTACTGAGCCGAGGATATCGCTTAGCAGCACAAGCGTCTGCCCGGCAAGTGCGAGGTCCTGAGTTTGAGTCCCCAGAACAAAAATAAAATTTCAATGGATGACACTATAAATTCTCTTAACCTTGCTGAATACTTGACAATGTCAACAGTTAGAAACCTGACAAGCTGGGGCTGGAGGTTTATGTGTTTTAGCCAGCCGTGGTGATGCACACCTGTAAGCCCAGCACTTAGGAGGCTAAGACAAGGGGATAATCCCAAATTTGAGGTCAGCCTGGGCTCCATAGTGAGTTCAAAGTCCACCTGGACTACATAGTGAGCTCAAAAAACAGAGGCAAACCATTGACATCCACAATTCCTCCTGATTATCAGCTCTGTACAAGGCAACCGAACAACTAAGAGTAAGCAGACCAAAGAGTAAGCTGAAATCAGAAGGTATCTGAGCTCCAAAGCAAGACTGTAAAAGGTCCTTGATAAAGGACACTGGGACAACAACAAAATGGGCCCAACCTACAGTTCTCTTCAAAGAAAAAAAAAAGGATGCTACTACTAAGGAAAAACTGCTAACATGAAAATCTAAAATGAGCAGGGCAACAGCAATAAAGACAAAGGAAGACATGAGGGAGAGAACACAAATCTCAAAGTCAAGAAGCCACATTTTCGCTTTAAATTTCACAAGTGAGGCGTAGCGACACGTTTCTATAATTATTCCAACACTCGGGGAAGCTGAGGCAGCAAGACTGCAAATCCAAGCTCAACCTGGGCAACTTTGTGACTTAGCACAAGATCCTGTCTCAAAATTTAAAAAAACAGTAAAAGAGCTGGAGCTGGAGCTCATGATGAAGGCACCGGCTTCAATCCCCAGTAACACGTGGACCATTTCACAAAAACAAGAGGATACTCTAGAGCAGTAAAATCAGACCAACTCTCAGCTTCCTCCCAGCAGGTTAGGAATGCTTATTTCACCTAAAAACAAGTTACAGAACAAGCAAATCCACAGCGACAGGAGGTGGCTAGGAGCTGCCTCAGCTTTGGAGGGAAACTGAGTGACTGCTACAGGTCTTCTGAGGTAACAAAAACATTCCATACACAGCAGCCACGGGGGAACAACCTTTCAGACAGACTAAACACCGCTGCATTTTATCCTTCAGAACAGTGAGCTTCAGGAGTGTGAACTCCATCTAAATTTAAAAAAAAAAAGGTATAGGAAGCAAAATATTGGGGTGAGAAAAGAATTTAAAAAACAAATGTCAAGCCAGGTGTGGTAGCGCATGCCTGTAATCCCAGCACTTGGGAGGCTGAAGCAGGAGGATCATTGCAAATTCTAGACCAGCCTGGGTTACAAAGTGACCTCAATAATGGGGATTTAGTTCAGCAGCTTAAGTGCCTACCTGGCAGGCATGAGGTCCTGAGTTCGATTCCTCCGTACCCCCCCAAAAAAAAATCCAAATAAAGAGTAATTTAAAAAAATTTTTTAAAAAATTAAAAAAAAAAAAACAATGTGAGCTCAGGCAAGCCTGAACTGCATAGCAAAACCCTGTCTCAAAATAGAAAAAAAGAAAAACAAAACACAAATGTCAATAGGGAAAACCTAACCAGACCGTATAGAAGGCAGAGCCAATAATGCCATGAAGGACTGAAAAGAAAACAGCCAACACAGAAAACAGGCAACACGATCAATGTAATTACAGACATTCCCCAAGAAAACCAAAGCACGAAAACAGAACAATGTAATTCAAAAACATTTCAATTTTAAACTATATTAATGGTGTGAAACTACTACAAAGACTCAGTTTTCCTGAAGAAAACTGATCCAAAACAACCAATGCCAAAACATGCTATACTAAAATTACTGGACTTTCAGGGCAGAAAAAAATACCTGAACATCTAGGCAAAAAAGAACAAGCAATGAACAACTGAAAAACAGGCTGTCACACTTCTGATAGCCATGATATTACCATACAGTGAAACAAAACAGACTATCACTGTTTAAGATACTCGGGTGAGAAGACACGACAACCTAAGGATATTCTAATAGAGTGACTGCTAAGTATAAACACACAGACCAGCTGTAAAGGGAAGGAACACCCTTTCTGGGCTGGTCCTCAGAAATCCACAGAAAGCCTCAGGAATATGGTGGTGCCTACCTATAATTCCAGTTGGGAGGCTAAGGCAGAAGGGTTGCAAGTTTGAGGACAGCCTAGTCAACTCTGCAAGACCCTATGTCAAAATACTTCTTTTTGAGGGGACATTGTTTTTTGAGGCTGGGTCTCACTATGTAGTTAAGGCTGGCCTTAAACTCACTATTAAGCCCAGTCTGGCCTTAAACTTGTGATATTCCTACTGCCTCAGCTTCCTGAGTGCTGGGATTACAGATGTACATCACCAAGGCTAGCTAAAACATATTTTTTTAAAAAGGGGTCAGGAACACAGCTCAGGAGAACACTTACCCAAATGTTGAACCCAAGTGTGATGCCTTGGGTTCAACTCCCGGTACTGGGGGGTGGGGGTGGGGGTGGGGGGGTCATACAAGAGAATGACCTTTCAACAACCAAAATAAAGAGACAGTGACACAAACTCAAAGAAACTGACACTAACCAGTGATGGTGAGAATGTGGGAAAAATGGAAGCCTCATACACTGCTGAGGCAGTGCTGAAAGTTGCCCAACTTTAATAAGGAAGAAAAGTACTTTTGGTGATTCCTCCCAAAGTTCTAAAATCACAGTACTAGCCAGCAATTCCATATATGCCCCAAAGAACTGAAAGCCACTACTCAACCAAGTATTTGTCCACAGCACTATTCACAACAGCTAAAAGGTGGAACAACCCATCAACTAGTGGACGGATAAAACATGGTATAACCATAGTCCAGCATTATATGCACAAAACGGTGCTAATATACACTAGTGTAGATGAACCTGAAAAACATTATAGTAAGTGAAAGCAGCAAGACCTGTACTTGTGTGTAAATGAGGAACACAATGTGTAACAGGTATTGTGAAATAGGAAGAAAGTGTTTGGGCCTGGGATATAGGTTAGCAAGCACATCAACAGCCCGGCAAGCAAGAGGTCCTAAATTCAATTCTTGGTTAGTAGGTGGAAGAAGGAAGGAAGAAAATGTTCGAATGGGGAAGAGAACAAGGGAGAGGGAAGAGAGGAAGAGAGGAAGAGAGGAAGAGAGGAAGGAAGGAAGGAAGGAAGGAAGGAAGGAAGGAAGGAAGGAAGGAAGGAAGAAGTTAAAAAGCGAGAAAGGAAGGAAAACATGGGAACAAAGCTTCTGTAAATGGGGAAGGGAGGAGAGTTGAAGGGAGGGTAGTGGAATGGGGAAAAATGTTTTACCATATACAGGTACAAACTATAAATGAATGTGATCATTATGTATAATACCTAAAATATACCAATAAAATCTGAATTAAAAGATAAACACTAGTGACATTAATGACTAAATAAAGGCTATAAAATAGAGTATATATCCAGGTGCAATGGCGCACATCTATAATCCCAGTACTTTGGGAAGCTGAGGCAGGAGGGTCACAAGTTCAAGTCCTACCTGGACAACTCAACAAGACTCTGCCTCAAAGAATAAAACAGACTGGGGACTGGCTCAGTGGCAAAGCAGCTATATGATTCTTGGGAAGGAAGAAGGGAGAAACAGAGGGACAGAGGAAAAGGAGAAGAGAGGAAGGGAGAAATAGAAACAGAAATGAAAAAAAAGCATAACTGGATCAATGTTCTGACAATGCAGACGAAGTACAGTTTGTTTTTAAAAGCCAGCAAAGTCAAAGCACTTTCTACGTAAATGGTATGAGCCATGTAAACACATAACATCTCCCTAACAACTTCTGAAACACATACTGGCTTACCACTGTCTCCAGAAAACATATATACACACACACAAAAACTGCCGCTCAATAAAAATGCAAGCTCTTCCTTTCAAGTAAGAGCAAGGACAAGTTAAAATCTGGACACCAGGCAACAGCACATGCCATCTCAGTTCTCTGAAGATCACTGAGACACACTTCTCTAAACAAGCTGTGGGTCTTGTCTACAATCTATCAGCGGAGCCCACGGCCAAAAGGAACAGCACATTCCATCAACCAAGCAACACAACCAGGCAACAATAACAGTGAGTGTTTCTGAGAACGGCCCTCAAGGTCGAGCACGAAGAACCCGTGCCGTGCTGGATGAAAACAGCTGGCTGCTCGCAAGTGATCCCGAGCCGCTCAAAAACAACAATTTCTTAATCAATGGCTAAATTAAATTCAACTGAATTCTACAACAATTTTTTTGCCCTAGCTTTTACAAAAACTGCTAACTCAGGTATAATGTATGTGTATGTTAGAACTGCTAATTTCCTAGTTACTCAAAATAAAATGCTAGTCTCCCCTAATCATCAAACTCAACCTTTACATAAAAACTAAGTCCCAACTGACCTGTAACTTTTACCCACAGAACTGAAATTATCATATTAACACCCATGATAATTTCAACAGTTAAATAAGTTAAAAAAAAATCACAATTTAGTTTAACATCAAAATATGATTATCGTTACCTATTCATAGTTCCAGACACATCAACATCATTCATAAAACACTCGATGCTCAAAGGAAGGTCTGAAGCATTCGCACTCATCAATTTCTTGAGTTTCTCACACTCTTGAGATAGCCGTAATAATGCACGGATTTTAGACTTTATGTCTAGCTTGTATTTCTTCCCAAATTCTTCACAGAAGTGATTTACTAACACCTCATCAAATTTTCTGCCTCCCAATGTTGTGTCAAATGCTGTAGCCAAAACCTTGGAAAAAAGATAATTGCCAACAATTAACCAATTCATTTAACAATTTATCATGATACATATTTAAATTGTTCAGAAAAAAGCAGGTGCACATTTCAAGGGAGAAACAAGGCAACATGCATGTGTCACTGAATCCTTGAAAAAACTACACTGACAATAGACACTTCGATCCCCAATTTACACATACAGACAAGTGAGACAGCCTGCAGGTCACCAAGCTACTAAAGCTGTGGAGGTGGGAGTCAAAAATCAAAACGTAATTTCAAACTCCACGCTTCTCCACTCGGCTAACCCAACTCCTGACAGCAAGGAGGATAGACACACTAATGTTACCTGTATACTTCTGGCCTCCACACTATCTCAAAGCTGTGAATAATAGGAAAGGCCTACTCTAAGCAGTTTACTACCAGAAAGACACTAAACCCCTCATGACAACTTTGTCTCTATTTAGCAGAAACCCTTTTTTTGTTATT
>PVJX010042784.1:0-13964 GCA_004027295.1 Dolichotis patagonum | reverse complement strand
TGAGGCCTCCAGTGGGCCTTTTCTTTTCTCTTTGCAGTACTGGGGATAGAATACAGACCCCCGTACATACTAGGCAGGTGCTATACCTGTGAGCTACAATAGAGACCCAAAAATACAAAGACCAGAGTCATGGGCCAGAATCCTCCTTTTTTCTTTTTTGTAATGTTGCTTAAGGTGCCCTTAAATTCCCAGACTCAAGTGACCCTCCTGCATCAGCCTCTTAAACAGCTGAGCCTACAGGTATGTGCCCTCATGCCTTGGGGGCCTTTCTCGATGTGGTGGTGTTATAGTGGGCGCCTACCAGGAGGCTGCCTAATGTCAGGTCCCTGGACCAGACTTGCCTTTCTGGGTGCCTTCTTGGTCAGGGGGTTCAGGGTCGTGCCTCCTATAGGTTGTAATTGGTGCATGGTAGTTCGCTATACAGAAGAGTGGGTGTCATTTTAGGGTATGTGTACATACATATTGCATGCTTTGGTCACTGCCCTTCCCTGTTACCCTGCTTTGCCTTCTCGCCCCTTCCTATATCCCCTTCCTTTTCTCTAATAGTCTTCATTCTACTTTTATGTCATCTCATTTATTTATTTAGGCTTCTTTTTTTTTTTTTTTTTGGTACTGGGGGTCGAACTCACAACCTCGTGCTTGCCAGGCAGGCACTTATGCCGATGAGCTAAATCCCTGGCCCTTTCTAGGCTTTTTTTCTTCTTTTTTTTTGTGGTACCAGGAATCGAACTCACAACCTTGCACTTACCAGGTGAGCCCTTATGCTGCTGAGCTAAATCCCCGGCCTTTAGGCTTTCTTTGAGACAGGTTCTTGCTACGTAGTTCAGGCAGGCCTGGAAGTCACCATGTAGCCCAGGCTGCTCTCAAACTCACAGTGATCTCGCCTCAGCCTCCTGAGTGCTGGGATCACACACATGCAACGCCACACTCAGCTTCTATTTTTTATTTTAAATTTTTTTTCTAGATTTCTTGTATGAGAGGAAACATAATACTCGACTTCTTGAGTCTGGTTTATTTCACTTAACATGATAATCTCCAGTTGTGTTCATTTATCTGTAAGTGACATTTCATCTTGATGGCTCTGTAATATTCTATTGTATATACACATCCCATTTCCTTTCCTTCTCCATCAGGCGATGGCTGCCTGGGCTCCTTCCATGTCTAGGCTGCTGTGAATCGTGCTGCCAGGACCTCGAGGATGCAGGTTTCCCTACAGTGTGCAGACTGTAATTCTCCTGAGACTATAATGTAGAATGACATCGATGGATCAGGTGGGAGCTCTACTTTTAGTTTACTGAGGAGTCTCCACAGTAATTTCCATGATAACTGTTCTAATCCCCATTCCCAATAGTGGGAAGGCCCCTTATCCAACCCTTCACCACATTTATCTTTTCTCCTGTTCTTGCCGCAAGCTCGGTGTTGTTCTGATTGGTGTTGTTCTGATTTGCACTTCCCAAGGTAGAGCAGCCCTTCTTTCCTTGCCGTCTCTCAGGGGCTCTTGTTACAGTGCAGATGTGGAGTCTGAGGGCTCTGCGCGCTAACAGGTCCTGGATGATGCCCACGCGGCTGACGTTAGGGCCGTGCTTCGAGGCCCACGCCTTCCTGGTAGTAACAAGTGAGCATTTGTTTTTCCAAGCCCCCTCTGGATCATGGCCTTCCCGGGGCTCCCATTCAAATGCTTCCTGTCTTCAGATGCCTTCAAAGACCCTGCGTGTTTTTGGCCTGCCCTGTGGCCTCGGCATTTGATATCTGGGCTGCCCATGTGTGTCTGTTTGCTGCTTCCCCCACTGGATGGCCGGCTACCCACACACCACTCACATCCCGGTCATGGTTGTGAGGCCAGCGTGAGGTCGTGGGTGGGTCCTGGACTCGCTTGGCCTCCCAGAGCCAACCTCTCTGTGGCTAGGCCCTCTGCCACCCCTCTCTGTTGGCCTAGAGCATCCCTGCCCAGCCAGCCTCTCTGTCACTGCTGCCTGGGCTGCTATTTCCAGAACAATGAGATGGATTCTGTTCGCCTCCTAAGAAAGCGCTGAGTTCCGCAATGGGGGTGACACAGTTCTGTCTTGGCAGGGGAGGAGCCACCCAGTGAGGCCAGCCAAGGCGCCATTGGTCTGAGTCCAGTGAGAAAGTGGCTTCTCAGGAGCCCTGGATTCTGGCCACTTCCAGACAACTTCTTTCAACTTCCTTTCATGTGTTTTAACTTCTCAAATGTGCCAGCTCCCGGCTCCCCTCCGAGGGGGCGGCATGAGGGTGTGTGGAGTGGCCCACACTGGGGGTCCAAAGGGTTGGGGGAGGTTTCATTCTGTCAGAGGCCTTTCTGCTGGGCATGCACTGTGAGCGCAGGTGGACAGATTGGGTCCCGTGGCCCTGGTGCCAGCCTGCACAGGCCACCACCTCGCCGTGCTGTATAGTGGGCTGCCTAGGGCAAACTCATGCTTCGATTTCTCGCCTCTCTCCTCTGCCCTAAACCTCTCCTGTTCTCTTTTTCCACACACACACACACACACACACACACACACACACACACACACACACACACACACACACACACTTAACCAATTAAGTCCGTCGAGCACTATTTGCAGATGATGGTGTGGAGTTGTGTCCGGCCTCATTAAATGTCAGGATTAACAATACGGCACTTGGCAATCAAGGCCGATCCCTGGCTGTTAGTCATTAATCACCATCTGACAGTCCTGAATTGGAAACGAGGAGGCCCTTCACATGTGCTCTGTGCACCTAGTTACCCTGCCGGTAATCAGGCTCGGAAAAGTTTCCTTTGACTGCACGCCTGCGGCGGCCTTGGTCCTGGCACCGGGGCAGAGGGTCATTAGGCTTTGTGCCCCTCTCTACCTCCCCTCACTGGGGAAAGAAGCTGAGGTCCTAAAAAAAAACACACACACAGGCGAGAGGCGTGTATTGTTTTTGGCCTACTCTTTTCCTCCTAGGCCTGTTTCATGTAGTTTTGTTTTTATATTCTGGCCCGGAGGCCAGGAAAATTCATTTTGTCCCTGAAGAAATGCTGAAAGACCAGAAGGAGCTGCTGGATTCTGCCCCAGTGTGGGGCACGTTTGGAAAGCCTGCCCTGCTCGGGCTGCCCAGGTGTGGGCTTGTGTCTGCAAGGAGGGAACTCAGCTCATTCTTTGCAGGCAGCCATCCGGGAGCCTGGGGCTGAATGCCAGCAGGTCTTCTGGGCCCTCTGTGGGCAGGAAGGAAGAGCTAGAGCCCCACGGGGCCACGCGGGAGCCTCTCTGCAGCCTCATTCACTCTCGAATCATGCTTGGAACGGCCTGTGGAGCTTCTGTCACGGGCTGGGTGCAGACTGGACACTCAGCTGCCAGCGAACGGCCAATGCCTCTTTCCTCATGGTGGCTGCTTTGGCAGGGGGAGTAAGTATCCACTAGAGAGTCCTCCATCGAGGGCACAGAATGCCCTTGCCCTAGATTCCTGGGGTGTGTGCTGCCTGGCAGCTGGGTCCTCTGGGATGCAGTCCTGAGCTCCCTTTTCGGGACAGTGCTCCTGGTTTGGAGCTTTCCTGGCTCCTTCTCAGGTTTCATCCCCTTAGACCCTGCCTCTGTTCCCTCAGATATGACATCTGGCCCATTGGGTGGACACTGATGTGTTAACAGGGCTGTCCTCTCCCTCTGACCCACGCAGGGGCACATTTCTGTGGTGTTTCTCTGGGATTTCAGTCCTCAGCTCCAAGGGATGACATGACACGCATATTTTTTTAATGCACGCACGCATGTTGGTGGGGAGCAGGGGGCATGGGCTCTTCTGCCCTCTGCTGAGGCTCATTGTACAGCTGCAGTTCTCAAGGGGGCAACTCAGGACAGCATGCTGGGTCTGGACATGGGCACAGAGCCTACAAAAAGGGATCTTTCTGAAACTCCTGGTCACTGGGCTCTGAAAGACAGTGTGCGTTCTTTCTCTCTTCTGTTATTCCTTGTGTTTTATCTCCCCAGCTCTTCCTCATATGACTAATGACTTGCATTGGCACCACACTGACAAAGGTGTAGCCTTGTACCAGGTTCAGTTAATAGAGCATAGAAAGCGCTTCTCAATTGCCTATCATGTGCCAGGCACTGTTCTAGGCATGGAGCATGAGGATGAATGAAACACCCTCCCCGCCTTTATGGAGCTGTCAGTCCAGTGGCAGAGGAAAGATCACAAAGGAGATGAAAGTGAGGAGTTGAAGGAAACCATAATACTAGTAGCTCAGGGTGAAAATGAAGCTGTGCACATGTGAGGAGAGAGGAAAACCTCCTAGGAAGGAGTGACTCATGGGGGTCGCTTGATGTACAGGAAACTGTGGGTGGATCCATTGGGCTCCTGGAAGAGGTTCTAGGAGGCACAGCTACAGGCTTGGAGGCAACAGGGCCAATCAGCTATAGGCTGGAACCTCCAAAAGTGTAAGCTAAAAGAAACCTTTTCTGTTTTTTAAAGTTCACTGCCTTAGGTATTTGTTACAGTAATGGAAAACTGACTCACACTGCCAGTAAGTTTCCAGAATTAAGAAACATATTCTTCTATATTTCATTTCAGAGTCATCTTTCAGGGAGAGAGGGCTGAATTTCCCCTCAAGCCTCATGCTCCCGGCAAGAACCCTGTAATTATATATTGATTTGTGCGATTATTTGCTGAACTTCTGTTCTCATCAGTAGCTCTCCACACACCGCTGTGGGAGTAAGAGAACTACAAAGCTGGAGATTGGGCCTCCGGCAAGGTAACCAAGAGATGCTGCTCCGCACATGCCCTGCCTCCATTCCGCCCTCACTTGCCGTGGTGTGTGGAGGCCACACCTTGTCCAGGCTGTTCTTGGGGGTTCCAGGAGCTGGGCGCAACAGGTGATTAGCAATCTCCCCACTTCTCCCCCAGTTCTTTTCTTGTTGGTTCTCCAAAGTAGGGCTGAGTCATTGTCCTTCCACAAGGCACAGCTGAAAGGGACATTTGCTGCTTCAGGTCAGGGGAACCTGGTTGGTGTGCGGGTGTGACTTTCTGTAGCTGAATGCACACCTCTCTCTTCCCCAGGTGGTGCCCTGGAACTCAGTTCTAAGCCAAGTGTCCTTGTTCTGTACCGCTGCAGAACTACCTGACACTCAGCTTCTCTTTGTCACCATGGCCAGAATTTATAACTATATGTTGACTTGCTTAGTTTTTGTCTCCTTATTCTTCGGGCAGCTGCAGGAACCCAATGGTTTGGTTCACTCTTGTCTCCCCAGAGTCTAGCCCAGGGCTTGGCAGGAGCAGATGCGTAGGAAATGATCCAGTGGGTTCACAGATGCTTTGGGTCCTGCTGGGCTGTGTCACCTCTGGAACTTTTCCCGCTCCTTTGAGAAGGGAAGGGAGTAAGGGACTCCGGGAGCAGAGGGCAGGCGATCGGGAGCCGTCCCTGCTGGCCTGGCCTCACACACTGTGTTCCTCTGTCAATGCCCTGGTTACAGGGACTCAGTTGCCCCTCTCATGGGCTCCAGGCCTCAGAGCCTGCTTTGAAAAACATCTATCCATGTTTTAAAAAGTAGTAGTAAGGCCAGGTGTGGTGATGCATGACTGTAATCCCAGCTCCTCAGGAGGCTGAGGCAAGAGGATCATAAGTTCAAGGCCAACCTGGGAAATTTAATAAGATCCTGTCTCTCTCTTTTTTTTTTTTTGGTTCAGGCTGGCCTTGAACTCATGGTGATCCTCCTTCCTCAGCTTCCTGAATACTGGGATTACAGATGTACACCACATATCCTACTTAAAATAAAATTTAAAAAGGGCCCAAAATATAGCGGTAGAGTTCTTGTGTAGTACGCAAAAGGCCCTGAATCACCGACACTGAAGAAAAAAAAAAAGCAAGTCCCAGATCCCAGATCCCTCCCCCTGCCTATTCCTGATGGGCCTGAAGGAGCTCTGGCCCACTCTTTCCCTGAGTGTAATGAGCCTGTGCTGGGGGAAGTGGGGCGCAGGAGGGCAGCAGGGGTGGGGCAGGGGGAGCCCAGCTTCCTTCTTGCCCTCTCCCACTGTGCTCCCCAGCGTGGGCCGGAGGGGCCAGGAGCTCTCAGGAGGCTGGCACTGCCCTTCACCCTAGAGTGGTCAGCCAGAATGGGGGGCTGGGGGACAGCCCCGCCCCCGGCAGGCTGCAGAATGTCCTGCTCCAATAGGAGCTGTCCTGCCCCAAATGTCAGTAGTACCCGCTTTGAAGAAAAAGCTTTGAAGAAAAAGCAAGAGATAAGAAAATCTGCTGTGTCCCGAGTGAGGCTTTAATCTTAGGGGGCTTGAGAGGCCCATGGTTTCTGTCCCCAGCGCACCTGAGGTCCAGGGAGGGAAAGCAGAGCCCCCACCCCCACCCTGTAACACTTACCCAGGGATGGCGGAGGGTGGGGGAGTCCTTGCCGGGCCCTTTCCCGGCTCAGGACAGCCTGGGGAGGCCTTGCTCCAGAGGTGGGGCCTCCTGGACCCTGTTGCTTAACTCTGTCCAGATGCCGGCTGTGAGGAAGACCAGGGAGGGCAGCTGTCCTGGAGGTGCGGAGTGGCTGGGGGGTGTTGGAGGGATGGTGGGAAAGGGTTTGGGAGTGTCCCCTTGAGGGGGCAGTGCTGGGGGCAAGTCAGAGGCAACACGTTTGGGCCTGTTGGGAGGACTGCCGTTGGCACCAGGAGAATCCATCCAGCGGAGCCAACCCTCATTAATCATCCGGGCGGCTGAACTGCCAGCTCCTTTCAAGATCTTTCAAGAAGGGTTTTCACCCAAAATAGAGTTGAAAATGTGCTGGGCCCTACTCAGAATCTCATCAGTCTGGGCATTATGGGAAGTGTCAGGCGGGCTGTGACAGACAAGGCCCACTCTGTTCCAGGGGTCCTGACTCCCACAGCCTGTCATATCAAGCGCCTGATCAAATTTGACAGCTTCATTTGTACCTACAGAATAGATAAAAGGGGCTGTTCATTGAAACAAATGGAGGGGAAGGGGTGGGGGAGGGTGCGAGGAGCGTGTGTGAGTGTGCATGTACGTGTTGGGGGGCGGTGGTGGAGGGCAGTGGGGAGGAGCAGGGGCGCACAGAGGCCTTCTCTCTGTGCGTTCTTCTCCGCACCCATGGGGCAGGTGAGGGTCAGGAAGGGGACAGGAGAGAAGGCCTGTTGGGGTGCAGCTAGTTGCCCAAGACTCTGGCCCCGGGGCTGAAGCAGAGCCAGGTAGGTGGGCCCTGTGAGGCTGAGGCGGGAGCGGCTGCTTGGTGTAGAGCTTTCCTGCCCTATCAGGCTCGGCCTGAGCCCACAGCTCTCCTTAGCACTGGAGGCTGCACCTCTGCAGGCAGCCCTGAAGTGCTGACTTCCGGTGCCTTTCTGCTCCTGCAGTCAGTGATGGGTTGGTGTGAGCCTGAGAGGTGTCCCCAGCCCGGCCTCAAGGCTCTCTCCTCTCCTGAGTGAATGGACGAGTCCTTCAAGCTCCCAGGCTGCTCTGCATGCCATGTGTGTCTGTCATTGGTCATTGTCATACTTGACATTGTTCATATGTGCTTGTCCCGTTTTGCCTACTGGATCATAAGCAGTTTCCCTCAGGGGGCCCTGTCCTGTGTGTTCCCTACGTCCGACAGCATAGAGCCCAGCTAGTAGGTTCTTTGGAAACAGTCTCTGATTGATGATGCATTCCACAAGGCAGTGCTCACCGTGAAGCCAGGGCTTAGCAAGGTGGCCACTGTCCTGCTCCTCCCCTCAAACCTTTGCAGGACTTAGGAAAAAGCTGCTGCAGCCCCACAAAAGCCTCATGGAGTGCTAACCATCAGTCAGAGACTATTTCCAGGGAACCCACGTAGGGAATCCCAATGCTGTGGGGGGCAGAGAGAACACACAGGACAGGGCTCCCTCATGTGAAGCTGCTCCTGGGGAACTGAGGGGCCCCACTGGCTCTCTTGGCAGAAGCCTTCCTGTAGGGCTCCACCTGTGCAGTTGTGGGGTGGTCCTGGTAGCAGGAACACAGGCTTCTGCAGTCAGGTAGACTTGGAGGTCTTGCTTACGGGCTTTACAGCCTTAGGCAAAAACTGTGTCCAGCAACAGACTTGCTGCAGAGAATTGCTTACTGGGATTAAATGGAAGTGTGGATGGGAAGGGCTGACCACAGTGCCTGGCACACAGCAAGCCCTCAACAGATGTTAGAAAAGGGAAAGCCTCAGTCTGGTCCCTTTCATCTGGACCTTTTCATCTGAACTTAGAGCACGTTTGATTGCTAGCTTTCATCTGCCAGTGACCATCGATCAGTACTCATCGTTACGAATCCTTAGCTTTCTGTCAGGTTCACATCTGCCAGCATCGTTAGAGTTTGGTACAGCTAAGGTCCCTGTCCTTCTGGTTGGTTGATATGCTGTCCCTGTGCTCGAACTGGTGGGTTTTTGCAGATGGGGGGCTTAGCTTTATGAAGTGTGCAGGTCAAAAATCTCCATGGACTTCAGGAATCTCACAGCCCTGGGCTTCTGGTGGGCCCCGAAATGAAGCCAGCTGTGTATTGCTAGAGTGTTCCATCCCCGGAAGCCCCTGTATTTCTTACACTTTCAAAAGTCAGCTGTGTCCAGGCTGAGTTCGGAGTAAACTGAGCGTGGGGGCAGGGTGGGCAGCACCTAAACAATACCTGGGTGCATGCTCTGCTTTCCTCTCCTCCAGGAACCATGGCAGTTAGGGGGCATGGCCAGAGGCTATGAGCAGAAGAGACAAATAGTGCAGGCCTCCAAAGGGTGTGAGACCCTTCCAGCCACTCCTCTGCCACTGTCGTCCCTATGTCAATGGGCCTGGCTGGTTAGATGGCACACAGAGATACCTTCTGACGTGTCAGCTTTGTTGGTCTGTGCTAGTCCCTTGTCAGTCAGTCAATCAGTCAGTCAAATACTAACCTTGAGGCTTCCATGAAAAAGTTTCACAGGTGTGACTGCAGCCCCTGATCACTGCACTTGCAGCTGATCCAGAGGGAGATGGTAGTACAAGCACCGAGGAGGAGCACCGAGTACCGTGAGAGCAGGCTTAGGCCTGCCCCAGCCCCGAGGCCCATTCTCACGTCAGGAGTTTCCGTCTTCCTTTTTGCCTGTCTGCCCTGCAGGCTTGTGATTTGCATAGCAGGTCACCACCATGGTGTGTGTGCATGGCAGTGCCTTGTATGAAATGCCTTACTGCATCGCTGCTTGGCCAGTGCAGTTGAGCTGTCACTGGTGGAGATCCTTGTTAATCTGAAATGGAAATGTAGAGGAAGTGAAGGGAAAAACACATCTCTGGTGTGCTGTCCCTAAGAGCTGCGGTCAGTTTGTCCCTGCTGCATAATCTAGCTTGTACTGATACGGTCTTAGTAGACTTGGGTTACACATGCATCTGTCTCCTTGAGGCAGGGCCAGTACTTCCCACATCTTAGCAATCTCAGGGCAGGTTACATACAGCCAAGAGCTCCCCTCAGTACCGAAACCTGTGGACGCTCAGGTCAGTGTTGTATTTATGTATAATTCATGCACATCTTCACTGACACTTTAAATAGCCTCTAGATTACAGGTACTACCTGATAGAGTGGAAACACTGCTAAAACGGGCTGGACTGTATTGCTGAAAGAGCACCAAGAAAGAAGTCTGTCCATGTTCGGTGCAGATGGGGTTCTTTTAAAGTCATGTTTTCCATGCTGGTTTCCATGCTGAATCTGTGGGTGCAGAGACTTGGGAGAGAGTACTCCATGTGTTTACTAAATGGGTCCAACCACTGCGCCAGCCAGTGTCTCAGCTCTAAGTCGAGTGTGGTTAGGTGCAGTTCCAACACACTCAGGGACAGCCATACATTTTGACACACAGCCTTCTTATTCTATCTGTAGCTTCCAGCCCACCAACATGCAAAGTCTGAAGCTACTTGGCTAAGTGCAGAGTTTTACAGTCAGAAGTTTACTGGAATTCTGGATCCACAGCTCTTTGTGGGCCATTAAATAGACTATGTTATGTTGCCCAGGTTGGCCCTGAACTCCTGGGTTTAAGTGATCCTCCTGCCTCAGCCTCCTAGATAATTGGGACCACAGGTGTGCACTACCATGTCCAGTCTTCCACAGTTCTCTAACTGGGAGATTTTGAATAGCTGATTCAATAGTTCTTCAAATTTCAGTTTATCCTGAGGGGGCCAAGGTTTGTCGTACGAACTGAATGTCGAGCACGCGTTATACTGCAGTGTGCGTGGCGCGCACTGAACGCTGCCTCCAGGGTGCCCGGGGGTGGGCCTGCCTTGTCAGCTTTGTGTGTTTGGTGGAATTCAGAGTCACCAAAG
Organism: Dolichotis patagonum; assembly: GCA_004027295.1. Taxonomy (NCBI): domain Eukaryota; kingdom Metazoa; phylum Chordata; class Mammalia; order Rodentia; family Caviidae; genus Dolichotis; species Dolichotis patagonum. Next base: position 3,713 of record PVJX010042784.1, on the reverse strand, counting down.
TTGAAGGGGCAGCACAGCCACACTGTTCCTATACAGGTGGAGCTCCAGCCCTTGCGTGACTCACACTGTGCACGCACGCCTCCCCCACCACTCACCCGGGGCACACAGGATGTGGGGGCTGCGCGAAGGTATTTCCCCAATTCCGTTTCCCTGCTACAATCTGGCTCTGATTTAAATTCCGGAAGGACCATTTTATTTTATGTACACAGACACCCGCTGCCCACTCGGAGTCAAGGCCCCACGGGTAGGGTGGGCTTTATCTGCTTCTCATCTCTTCCCCTGCCAGTCCCAGGCTCCAAGAGCAATTGGCTATCACCTATGAAAACTGGATTCTGTTTGTAGACCTTGGCTTGACCTCACAGGACTCTCAAAATTATTTGAAAATAATTTCTAACCCATGTCGGCACCTCATGCAGTGTCTCTGAAATACCCACGCCGGCCTACACTCAGCATTTCATCAAATTAAAAAAATATGTTAGTGATTCACTTTGTTGAGTCAATTTTCTGAGCAAAAAATTCCACACTTCCATGTTTTTCTTGAGTGTCCTTTCCGGTCCTTACTCTTGAAGTAAGGACCCGGGGCTTCACTGAACCACCTGCATTTGCTGTTTCGGTAGTAACTCTGCTGACTGCCTGGCTGGCTGGCTGGCTGGCTGGGTACTGCTCAGCACACACTTGGCCACTCAGCTGCATCCCTGGCTCTGGCAGGAGCTTTAACCAGCTTGGAACATCATGATGTTGATTTTCTTTTTTCTTTCTTTCTTCTTGAGACAGGGCTTCACTATGCACTTCAGGCTAGCCTTGGATTCTCTTATGCAGCCCAGGTTGGCCTCAAACTCATAAAGGTCCTCCTGCCTCAGCCTCCCAAAGGCTGAGGTTACAGGTGTGCGTCACCTGTGACTCTTTAAATATTGCATAAGTTCATAGAAGCTGGGTGTGACAGTACATGTCTATGGACTCAGCTACTTGGGAGGCAGAGGCAAGAAGATCACTTGAACCCAGGAGTTCAAGGCCAGCCTGGGTAGCATACTGAGATCCTATTTCTTGGATAAAAAAAATTGAGAGAGAGAGAGAGAGAGAGAGAGAGAGAGAGAGAGAATATTCCAATTAGAAAGAGCACAAATATAGGGTCCAATAAGTTCATTTTAGAAATGGGAAAGGTTCAGAGAGACCAGGTAACTTGCTGAAGATTACATGATAATCAGGTTTTATACCCAGAACAGATCCTAGGTTCTCAGACTCCATTTCAACACTTTTTCTATTATCTGCACAATGACAAGATATTTTATACTTTCCAGAATGATCCTACAGTTTGTCAAAGCACAGGGCTACTGAGTGGTCAGTGCATCTTGACCACAAGGAAACTGAGCTCTTACGAGAAAAGATGTCAAACCAACAGGCGGAGATACTGATAGCTTGGAGGTATTGATAACACCAGCGATGTGCAGCCCCCCAGGAAAGCCTGGAGAGATACTTCTTCCCATAAGATGCACGAGCTCTTTCCATGCCTGGAATGCTGTGTGGAAGGTGCAGACTGAGGAGGGAAATCTGTGGATGGAAGCTGAGGTGTGCTGAATACAGCATTTGTTAAGCCTGCTCCTCCATCTGCTGTAAAGTTGGTGTCTTGGTTACTTTTCTCTCGTTGAGACAAAATACCTGACACCCAAAGTGAAGCAAGGGAAAGTTTATTTCTTATAGTTCTTAGAGGTTTCAGTCCATACTCAGCTGGCTCCAAGGCAGAGTGGCATGGTGGAGCCACTGTTCATGGCCACTGCAAATAGCAAAGCGCAAATGGGGCAAAGGAGAGGAAAGACAGGCCTTCTTCCTGCCCTTACACTGTATGCTGGCTCCGCCCCTGTGCAGGTGCACACTCAATCCCAGTGCCAGACAACAAACCAATCGTGAACACCAAACTCAGCTGCATCCATGATTGCATGAGGCTTGGAGGGGGGACCGTCTGAACACAAACCATAACAGTTGGGAATTACTGGCTCAGGGACTCACATCTGACCCTCTTAACCATTATAGAATGAAGCTCTCAGCCATCTATCGCACTCTGGGGAGCCTGGGCCCCTTCCACCTGCCTGAGACAGCTCTCCCTGCTCCAGCTCCTGCAGCTCAACCATCTGATCTGCACAACTAGCACCTAATGATATGCAGTCCAGTTGTGCTCGGGGTGTCCTGCACCTTGTCAGGCCTGCACCCGTGTGGTTACATATAACGTTACCTTCTTTCCTGCCCGGCTGGCATGTCTGGTCTCTCCCAGATAATGGGGCAGGAAATGTGCCCGAGTTTTCTTCTTAATTTTATGGCATCCAGCACGGTGCTGGGCATCTCACAGGAATTCTCTAAACTCTATTTTCTTTGACCAGTGATTACCTGGAAGTAAATATAATCCCCACATACTCAGGACTCTTCTCAAGCTGTGCATCTGTTTTGATTATTGGATAGCTTAATTTATCAAGACAAGTGATGTGCAAATGGAAAGAAGTAGAGATCACTTTTATGGTTCCCCCCAACCTTTCTGAAAAGTAAAAGTTCCCACCCGGATCTAGAGCATAGGGTGCGGGCTGCTTGCTGGAGGGCAAGGCAATGCAGCTCTCCCTCTGCGGGGAGTCTTTCCTGTGCTTGCACCCTGGGGCTGACAGCTGGGCCACCGGGGCCTGAAGGGGGGATGCGGCAGGCCCAGGGTTACAATAGGGCGGGCTTTGGCCTTGGCAAGGCTCCGCTGACCTTGGGGAAGACCGAGGGAGGCGGTTTCCTTCCCTCTCTGGGCTGCAGGTTTTTAATGTCTTCTTTGTTGGTCTGGGCCCCTGGGGACTGAACTGAAGGGAGAGACTTCAGGCTTCTCCCTCCTCCCGGACAAAGCGGTGCATGCTTTTCCTGTTGAAACAGGGCACAGTTGTGAAGTGCCCTGACTTCGAGCACACCAAGGCCCGGCAACGGCTGCAATAAATCAATAGGAAAATAGAAGCTGCCAGTTAGACTAAACAAGTGCATTTGCAAAGACGGCTAGCCCTCATTAATCACTCTGACAGTCCTAAAAACACATTTCCCCTTTAATGACTGTATTTGGATAATCAGTGCTTTTTCTTCCTCAGTCAGAGTTTGAGTAACAGACAGCTGGTATTATTACAGCCATGGGGAGGGGGTGCTGGGATTAGGGCGTCCGGTGGAGGTCTCCACAAGCCCAAGAGCAAGCTGGGAAGGCCGCAGAGTTGCTGCTAGGCCGTGATGAGGGGTGCTTTGTACTCCACAGGCAAATAGAGAAGCCCAGAGCATGCGCCTCCTCCTTAGCCTGACACCCTCCAGTGGTAGGAGAGTACAGACCCTCATGTCGGGTTTGGGCAACTTTGGCAGATTTAACCTGGGGTGGGGAGGCAGCAGTTTCTCTGGCAGGGAGGTAGGAAGATGGGTTGGTGCAGTTTGGCTTTGTTTCTTTTAGGTGACTTTGGGTTTCGGGAGAAAGTTTGAAACCCAGTACATTGCTCTTTATAAATGATGTAACACATTAATGCACAGCACATTATGAAAATGGTAATTCAAACCCATAGTGCTCCAAATTAAACCATACATTATCAGACGCACTCAACCATCTATTTTGCAAAAAGACAGGATGAATGAAATCAAATCAAACAGAACACTGGAGTGCAGCTTTCCCTATACCATGATTAATAAAGTGTGGAGCCACAGGATTATTGTAAGATGAATTC
>PVJX010042783.1:0-13973 GCA_004027295.1 Dolichotis patagonum | reverse complement strand
AAAAAAAAATCACCCAAAATTCTAAGAGCTCTTTTGTTGAGAAGAAAGACATGTCCAGACCACTGGTATGAACCAGTTGACTGTACACTTCAGCCCATAAGATCTCGCTGAATTGCTTCATTGTTGAGCGAGCTCTCAGATTTGGATATTTGCTTACTTGGCAGCCCTCACCTATAATAGGCCTCCATGAACATTTGTCTCTAAGCTGGATCTTGATAAGCCCAAGCTATGGTGAGCTGACTAGTAGCTACTGTTCTGATGAAATTCAGGGATAAGAAAAAGCTCTGATAAGTTAATTTTAAGTTACAGTGGAATAGAGCAAGACCAACACAACCTATTAGTATGTAAACAAAAATTGGAAAATTAGGTTTCTAAGATAAAGTTAACAGAAGGAACAGTCTCTGACTTTGAATCACCAGCCTCATACTGTTTAAGACCACAGTATAGATGAAATTATTTCAGCCTTGGGCAGAAAATGTAAACACTTGTATCTCCAGCATGCGGGAATTACCCCTAAACATGGAAGGAAAGCAAAGCAGACGTGGCTCCCCTATACCCACTAATGCAGCCTTCTTGAAATCTGTGTCTAGCTTCAAAGCTGTGACTTTTTCATATGAATCTGTACTGTGTTCATATTTTAAAAAAACATTTTAGGGGCCAGGGGATTTATCTCAAGGGCAAAAGTGCCTCCTTGGCAAATGCGAGGTCGTGAGTTCAATCCCTGGTACCCCCCACCAAAACAAATTTAAAAAGTGTATCCTTTCTCTTACCCCCAAACTCAAGGAAGTGGTTAGCACTCCAGGAAGAGGTGCCACCTGGCCCATGGCTTTGAGCACATCTGCAGGTTCCAGTGCAAGAGGCCAGGCCATATGTCTGAGACTTGGTTGGTGAGTTTCCTTCAACTTAGAAGTCCACACTTCATTCAGAGGTGGACTCATAGCATAACTGATGATCAGACCTTGCCTTTATCTAAACCTGAGTGACTTTATGAAAGCGGAAAAAAATGCCCCAGCTGAACCCACATACCTCATAGCTGAAATAGAAGTAGCCATTCTGGTGGGCAAATTGCCAAAAGCATTCTATGCCCCCTGGCAGGATCACGATGGCGAAGTCATGGCGTTCAGCCTCACGGAGCGGCTCCCCAGAGGCACTCAAAGGCTCTGTCTTCTGGCTCCTAGCAGTTGTCACTAGATTCACAACCACCAGCCCAGCCCAAAGGAGCGAAGGGGACATGGTGCTTTCTGTATTCCTCTGCAGGTGAACTAATGGCAGCCTCATGGAAATAAGTAGCTCAGACACATGCTGGGCTAATCATTAACCCCACAAATCATTGGTAGGCCAATTCTGGGCCACGCATATTCCATATCAGATATTCCATATTAGGTGCCACAGCACCTATGTCCAGCTAAGAGGAAACTTTTGCTTTTACCTCAAACACTCAATAGCTTAGTATATCTGTAATTCCAGCTTTCTGGGAGGCTGAGGCAGGAGGATCACCAGTTCAAGGCCAGCTTGAGCAAATTAAGAAGACCCTGTCTCATTATTTAAAAACATTATAGTTCAGTGTAAAGACTCTCAGTTCATTCCCCAGTACCAAAAAACAAAACAAAGCAAAACAACAACAAACACCAAACAAAAAATCCAAAAACTTTAGCGGTTTATCAAACCTATTCCATGAGTGCTTAAAGGTAGAATCCACTACTTAGGAAGAGATCTACATCCATTGTTTGGGCTCCTGTTTTTCAGTTCTTGCTTCTTGGAGGCTAAATATTGGGTAAATTTCTTTATAGCCATCTGAATATACTATTAAGTTGGCTGGGGAAATGTTTGTCTTGTATCCAATTGATAAGTGATATCTGTTGCTATTATAAAATATCTACAGCAACACCTGTTTCAACAGAGTTCTGCCCAGTCTGGCTGAGAGCAAGCCACAGCATGTAATTCTTGCAGTTTAGAGCCCACCACTGACTGTCCTGGTTTCTGCTAGCTTCTACCTAACACATTCATCTAAAGCTACCCATGAAAAATCAACCGAAAAAAAAGCTATCCAAAGCCTGTTCAAGATACTGTTCAAACCGTCAGGCTATTTCTTTTATTCAGCACCCTCAGAGGGAAAGAAAAGCCATGTAAACCCACTTGAAGGGCCAGGGAGATAGCTCAGTGCACCCAGCAGGCGCAAGGTTATGAGTTCAAGTCCAGGTACCATAGATAAATAAACTCACTTGAAGACTATTATATTGTTCAAATTTTCCTTCTGTTCATGACATCAACACCCACTGACTGTGACAGGCAGTGACATAGTCTACCTGTATCTTATGTCTGATTTTATTCTCACTGCAGCATTTCACAGGAGGTACAGCAATGCGATCTACTGTCTCAGGTGAGGACAGTGACATTCAGACTAAAGTGACTTAGTCCCACAAGTACAGTTGACAGGGCTAGTCCTGATAGGTTTGTTTGTTTTTTTAAGACAAGACCTTGCTAGGTGGTTCAGGCTAGCTTTGAACTAACTAGCCCAGGTTGGCCTCAAACTGATGGAGATCCTCCTGCCTCAGCCCCCGGGAGTGCTGGGATTACAGGTGTGTACTACCTTGCCTAACTACCCAGACTTTCCTGAGACAGGGTTTTACTAATTTGGCCAGGGTGAGTTTGAATTTATGATTATCCTGCCTCAGCCTCCCAGTGTGCTGCGATTACAGACATTAATCCAATTACAAGCATTAATTCCATGCTCAGCTAGGGGTTCGGTCTTAACCTCCAGGATAGCATTTCTCAAGCGATCAGTCTCTGAGTCCTAATATATAAACATTTTGTGTGTGTGTGTGTGTGTGTGTGGTAGTGGGGATTGAACTCAGGGCATTGTGCATATCAGGTGAGCACTCTACCATGGAGCTACATTCCCAGCTTGACATTTTTATTTGAATCAGTCTTTTGTTTTGTTTTCCAAATTCATTTTATTTCAAAGAGAAAAAAAACCTGAAAATTTCAAAACACATCAATCAGGGCTTTTTTTTTTTTTTTTGGTAGCGGGGATTGAACTCACGACCTCGTTTGCCAAGCAGGCACTTATGCCGCTGAGCTAAATGCCCAGCCCGTTGGTTTTGTTTTTTATGAGACAGGGTCCCACTATGTAACTCAGGCTGGTCTGCAACTTACAGCAGATCCTCCTGCATCAGGCACCACACCCAGCTTATTTCAGTCAGTCTTAAAAAATAAACAAAAAACTGCATTCATATCATCTAATTCAGAAATGCTTAAAATTCATTGTGTCAATTCCAAGTGTCACAACTAATAAGCAGAAACCAGACTTCGAAAGCGTTTCAGTTCCAGCCAAGGCTGGGGGCATCGCAGCGCTTTGAAGGTGCAGTGCCCTGGAGCGACTTCCTGAATGCAGCAGCGCCTGCCACCTCTGGATACAGTGACATAGGACTTTCCGCATGAGCTCACTGCCACTGTAGCGCAGACAACAATGTCATGAGCAACAACCGCTTCAGCTACGTAATCAGTTCACAGGAAGGCTCACCATTTACAGAAACCATAAGCAGCGTTCTGCATACACATTTCAATAATGCTGCGGTAAAAATAATCCTGAAGTTCTGTGAAAAAAAAGCTAATGGACCTATGCACTGCCATGCTGGACAAACACGGGGCATCCTGCCCCCCTCAATGCATCGCAGCCTCCCTCTTCTGCCGTGGGAGAAGGCGTGAGTTGGGGGTGGACAGCATCTGGACTCAGGGCTGGTTGGGGAGGAGGCCACAGCCAGCTGTGAGCAGACAGCAGCTGCACTGAGGAGGCCAACAGCTCACTTTCACTTAGGGTGGCTGATAGAGAAACAGTGTCAAACCTCAAAAGGCAGCAGATAATAAAGCTGTGCCAAGTTTCCAACTTGTCACTAAAGGATAAATTTTAAAGGGTTAGTGTATCTTTAAGACTTGCCATTCAGTCACTCAGAAAGCCGCGGTTATGTAAGGGAGTGGATAAGCTAAGAGAAAATCTCCATGTTATCTGTTTAACAAGGCTTCCAAGGATTAGAGCATCCGGTACAGTTTAATGGTGGCTTCTTGATTGGCACAGTTCAGCAAAGTTCATTCAGCATGTTGCCACCTCCATCTGTGAACACGTGCTAGGCTGCAACTGAACAGGTACTTACATTTGAGAGAAGGAAGACTTTAATGAAGAATGCTACAAGTACGGACAATAATTAGTTCTCGTATTTAAAAAAAAGATTACAGAAAACACTTTACTGAAATTTTCTGCTAAAGACAGTCTTTAAGGATGTCTGGGAGGGACAGCAAGCACAACACAGTACAAAAGGAGAAGGGAATGTTGAGTTCCAGTGCAAGACACTAACACAGCACAATCAGGGAATCAGGCGTAAGCAACCGTCTCATAAAGAACGGAATTAGGCATTGATATTCAATCAGGATTTTTTTTAAGCTTTAAAAGTCCAGCATGAGGAAGAAAATCAAGAAAGGAGTTAGGGGAAAGGGGTTGGATGGGGGCTAAGCTTATCTACAATCACAATTTTACCAAAAAACACACTGGTTCAACCACATGAGAAGTGGAGGGGAAACCTGCCCATGTAGCCCAGCACATATGAAGGGCAAATGCCAAGGCAGTCCGGCCTAGGGCTGATGTCACAAGTGGGTGAACACTTTAAAAGGAATCGGATTCCACAGAGACTGCTCTCTCAACTTGGGCTCATGATAGAAGAGTTTCTCTGCATCTGTGTCAGAAGGCCAGAACTTTACAAGGAACAAGTTCACTCCAGACAATGCTCATGATGCTGGTTTTACAAGTCATGGAATAAGAAGTGGCTCCTAACAGACTCCACCGTTTCTTAGGAGAAGGTTCTAAGGGTTACTGGAGATTTACGTTTCAGCAAATCACTAAAGGGAAACACTAATGATATTCTGGCACTGTACAAGCTGTGTGCCTGTCATCTCTGCCAAGGACATGGGACTGGCTTGGCTTGGCTTCTTAGTTCTTAGCTCCATGATCTCCAACAGTGATGAAGTGGACGTGGGACCTCCCCCGCACTGAGGGCAGCTGCCCCAAATTTTCATCCCATCCCAGCTTCTGAAAGAAACAGCAGCAGACTACCGGGGACTATTATTAGGAACCATGCTCCTGTGAATTCTGTTGAAATGAAAGCCTGTTTCAGTTCATGCCAAGTTTTTTCATGGTCCGCCAGCGATCCTTAATCATCACAGCTGTTCGGTTAACAAACGGGTAGTTTTTAGAAATGGCAGCCCAGTTTCCTTCCCCGTATTTCTGCACTCCAGCTTTGACCCATTCACTTTCTTCTGCTGTCCATTTCTGAAAAAGAAAACCAAAAGATTCATCAAAAATCATCTTCATTTGTATCTTCTCCAAAACAGTAACTCCTAGAAGAGGGCAGGGGTTTTAGAAGGGTAGAGAGCTTGTGTGAGGTCCTAAGTTTGATCTCCAGCAGCCCCCAACCCCCGCCAAAAAAATCCTAGGAGAATAATCTGAATCTGAAAGGAGGGTTTAGGGTCAGGGATGTGGCTCAGCAGGCTTAAGCGCCTGCTTGGTAAGCTCAAGGTTCTGAGTTTGATTCCCGGTACCAAAAATAAATGAATAAAAGGAGAGCTTACCATTTAAAATATGGCATAGGTAGTATATGAACTCTGGATCTAGACATTTTAATATTTTCAGTGTCCTGCCAGCTTGTTCTCAACTAATAATCACTTCTCTGTTCCAAACATCAAATCTATGTATGTTTGTTCACGGTCTACAAGGTTTATTAGGCTCTGTTCCCCTAGACTTTTCTTCTAAAGAATTAATATTAACTTGATCTGTCAACAATCCTTTTATTGGGGAGCTGTTTTTTTTTTTTTTTTTTTTTGGTACCAGGGCTCAAACCCATGACCTCACGCTTGCCAGGCAGGCGCTTAAGCCACTGAGCTAAATCCCTGGCCCTGGGGAGCTGTTTTGTGAGACATGTGTACCTTGGTTTTTTTTTGAGACAGGGTCTCACTACATAGTTCAAGCTGTCCTTGAACTCAGTATACAGCCTAGGATGGCCTCAAACAGTGGTGATCCTCCTGTCTCAGCCTCCTGAGTACTGGGAGTATACCTGTATACCACTGAACCTGGCAACAATGCTTTATTCAATTATCTCAAGAAAGATTTGTACTGGTGCACAGGAGTCCCTAACTATTTTACCTATAAAACTCAGATCAGAAAAGAAAATTTCGAATTACCTGCTTTCTTGCTACACTGGTTGTACTGTCTTCACCTGTTGCTCCTGGAAAACATTAAAAATAGATTCATTTGAGAGTCTACTTTTCTCTGCACAAACTGAAAGGGAAAACCTGATTCAAATTTTGCACACAATGAGATGAGTAAGTACATCACCAATGACTTATTTTTGTCCTTCTAAACACCAGTCATTTTATTCCATGAGAACTGTACAAAGCAAGTGCTTTATAAATAGGTTTCCAGTGAACACTTATTTGGTGGATTTTAGGCTCTTCAGCGAAACCATTATTTTCTAAAATTACCGAGGGGCTGGTATGGTATAACACCTTAATATGTATGTGTGTATATGCTATGTATGTGTGTAGAATCTCTGATTTACAACAGCTTGCTGAGCAGTTATTACTTTGAAATAACACAATTTTACTGTTTTATGCCAAAAATGTCAAGTCCTTGATCATTTTATATAAATACAATCTGGTTTCATAATAAAAACAACAGGCAATATTTACTGCATCTCACTACATGGGTCACAGAAGTCTAATCAGGCTCCCTATCTTAGCTTATAGGTGACAAATGAGGCTTCCCAAAACAGCAAGATGATTTTTAAAGAGCTAGAGGAGGGTACACAAGTATAAAATATGGGCTATTCCAAGCAACAGAAGCCAGCAGAAAAGCCACAGGACAGCAAGATACATCAATATGAGATGTACCAGCCTGTCCGCTGCAGCAGTGTCGCAGTCCTAGCAATGTGTCCTGAACAGCAGAGGAGGATGGCACTGGAAAAGGATTACTTGTGCTGGTAATGGGGACTGAACTCAGCGGACTCCACCACTGAGCTACAAACTCAATCCTTTTAATTCTACTTATTTATTTAGTCATGGTCTCACTAAGTTGCCCAAGAAGGACTCCAACTTGTGATTCTCCGGCCTCAGCCTCCCACATGCAGATTACTTTTATGGAGAAAAAAAGAAAGTAAATTACAAAGTATTTCTTACAAAGGTGGAAGCAGCTTTCTAAAGCTGACACATTTGGGTTACAATGGAAGTGGCTGTTTTCTAGAACTTTCTATCTTATTGTTTTAACATATTCAATGAGATATTGTTTTTTTGTTACTTCTTCCATTTTCCATGTGATCTTGATATGGTCAACTACATTTCTGCCAATGAAGAGATCTTTTAAGGACAAAACTTTTGGGACCGGAAGTCAGGCATGGTGGCTCATGCCTGTAATTCCCGCACTTGGGAGACTGAGGCAGGAGGACTGCCATAACTCTGAGGCCAACCTAGGCTGCACAATGATAGTGAGACCCTCTCTCACAAAACCAAAAACCAACACAAAACTGTAAAAAGCCTTTGGGATTGACTTAGCACTTAGATATTTCCGTTAGAATGCCAAATATGTGGGAGACTTTCATGCAAACTCTATGAAGCTTGGTATTAATTATGAAAAAGCAGTCTCCTAGAAAAAACACATACGTATAGAAACTGCTAAGATTTTTTTAACTTATGCCAGAAATGCAGGAAATAATGCCATCTTTTCTAACTGACAGACTATAGGAGGGACAGCAACTATGATTAAACATTCTAGGATTTATCACAACAAAACCAGGAACTTTCTTTGAAGAAACATTAAGTGTTATTTTGACAGTCTCCTTTGTTTAATGGGAAACAACATAAAAATGACTCCTCATGAATCAAGTCAAGGGCAGGAACTTACTACACTTTTTCTGTTCGAAGGCAGCAGCTTCCGGAACATGAATATGTTAGTAACATGCATCTATCCTTCTGGAAGTATCAGGAAGCCAAGAAAATCTGCTGCTTACCCTGAACTTGAAACAGCTCATCCTCTCCGATCCAAGTCTCTTTTTCTTCAACCCCGTTAGAGCTGTTCCACTTGCCTTTGGATACTCTGAGGGGAGATTAATGAGGACAAGACATGAAACAAATTCATCCGTCACCCCACATCCTGATCTTGGCTGACTCATGGTGTTCACTGAAGGTTCACCTACACACAACCCTCAAACCCACCGGCTGGCCAGGCACCTCCATGTGAACTCCCCAGGCTGTAGGACCATCCCTCAAACTCAGCACCAGGTAGTATACCTCCATGCCCCTTCAAACGTGCTCTTCTTCGTTGGTTGGTTTTGACTCACTGAAGATCTTGGTATTCTTCCAGCCAAGAAGCTGCAAACTCTTCCCTTTCCTTCACAAACAGGCTCTGGTCCTATTTCTGGACTTCCTTTCTTTCCCTATACCCTAGGTTCATACCTAAGTTGCTATGTGCAAGTGTTACACTGTCTTCTTCCAGAGCTGACTTAAAATGACCACATCCCACACTGCTCCTCTATTCCATGATGCTTCTGGCTGCCTAAGCACCTGTGCGGCCAGCTACCCCAGGCAGTTTTCTACCAAGGGCCCCATCCATCCATCCATCCACCCTTCCGCACGGCAAGCTAGGCTGCCTGCTCCTTCTCCCAGAAGCTTTGTACTTTCCTGAGTCCCCATCCTGTCCTGTGAACTCCTGGCCAGCTGTGAAGGCCACCATTCTTAGCACCACTTCCTCTAAGCACTGCACCCAGCAAAGACTGATGCCCTCTCTTCTTTGCCCAACACAATGCTTATTCCACAACATGCTCCTACCCATGAGGTCCTTGAAGGCAAGGGCCCTTATCTTCGTTTGTCCACCCCAAACACCCTACAAAGCAGCACATGAGCTGGAGATATGCTAGTTAAAGTAACATTGAGATTAATGAGCAAACAAGAATCACTTCAGTAAACATAAAATGTTAAGTACTTCAGTGTGGCCACAAATATAAAGGCCCAGAGCCAACCTGTTAAATGAAAACTACAGTCCACTTCTGCTATCGACTTTAACTATGTTTACTTCATTAGTGATACAAGTGATACGACTGCCTTGGGAATAGAATGAAGCACCAACCTGACTTCAAAAAGTCCAGTACTTTCAAAACACATGGGAACTAAGTTTTGAAGACTTTACATAGATAAAAATGACCCCTAAAAGCTGACAAGGACAGTAGGGGCAAACTTTTGTCTCCTTCCTAATGAAAATGTAACTTAAAAAAAAAACTGAGCATTTTGAAAATAATGAAAATAATTTGGTTAGTAAGTAGATAGGGTTGAAAAATAAATCTCTTGAGGTGTGTAAATTTTCTAAAGAATTACCTAGCCATAAACTGGATGTGGTGTACCCCTGTAATCCCAGCACTTGGGAGGCTGAGGTGGGAGGACCCGAGGTGTGAGTTAAGAGACCAGCCTGGGTTACAAAGTGAACTCAAGGCCGGCCTGAACTACATAGCAAGACCATCTCAAAGACAAAAATAAATAAAAAGTACCTAACCAAGTGGCCACGACAAGTATGACAGACTGTTTACTTTGTTCTTAAACCAGACCCTATCCTCTGTATTATTTTTTTGGTACACAGCATCAAACTCATGGCCTCACACTTGCCAGGCAGACGCTGTGCATTGAGCTGTATCCCCAGCCCCTCCTCAGTATTGTTTGGGAATACTGTCCTGACACAAAGAGTAAAAAAAAAAATCTATAGGCGGTTTTTCCTTCTTAAGATATTAATTACTATTTATAAATAGAAGTCAGAATGGCTTGCCATCTACTGATCCCAGGCAGGGGGACAATGCCTGGAACCCGGGCTCCCTGCTGGCCCATCGTCTCCCCAGCAGCTGCTCTCCCTGCTCTTCACAGGTCACCGTGGTGGCCAGCCCTGTACGCTCGCTACCACCTGGGCAAATGTCTTAGTGATTACTGGATGGCGCCCAGGAATTCTTGCTGGTGATGGTGTCGTACACTGCCCGCCTCGGTTCCCTGCTCATGCTACATGCAAGGGGCTCAGAATGGGTCCCCTCAACTGTTAAACGGCTGTGTGGTCCTGGGCAAGTAGATCCACTTCCCAGTCTTGTGTATGTCACTGGCAAAGTTACAGCAGGGATTCACAAACTGGTCTGTGGCTGTGGATTTTGTTCTTGAGGCTTGGACTGAGAATGGTGTTTATATTTTCAAAGTGTTAAAAGAAAATAAAAAGTATGTGACAACCTTGCATGCTCCACAATACTCGAAGTATTAACCCTCTGCTGGTCTTTTACAGTCGTCTTGGGGGTCATCCCTTAAGATCAATGAATACTCATTTGGTTAATAACTACCTAGTACTAAGCACTTGCTTTGTGGGAAATATAAAACTCTAGGCAGCAGGCACCTCTGTCTGCAGGTGATCTTCCCTAACCCTGCTTCTGCTCTTGCTTCCACCACCAGCTTGCTCAGGCCTCCTCCTCTTTCTGGGCCTGTTCAGAAGCCCTTGGTGATATCTTGCCAGGCCTTCCAATCAGCTGATTATCTGGGGCACAGCTAGCAGGTTATGGGGCATTCTCACGCCTCTTCTAATCTGTGCTCAGGAGTCTGGGAACATATAGCTGGGAACACCCCACGGGCAACCTGAAGCTCGGCTTGAGAAACAGCCTGATAGGATCTGGCTCCTCTACCCTTCCAGACTTTTCTCCTCCTCTCCTGTGCACCGTGCCCTCCCAGCACAGTCACTACAGGAACGCTCTGGGCACACCCGCTATTCTGCACCCATCTGCAGGAGTTCCTCGGCCGAGAATGCCACATCCCCACGTGCATAACCTCCCACCCGACCTTCCAGACCAGCTCAGTGTTTGCTCCACTGCAAAGTCTGCCCCACCCAAAAATTTGCTGAACAGGCTCAGCACTTCCTCCCCCAAGTTTCCAGGGCACCTCACAGTACTTCCTTTTGAAGTAAAGCTCACTGAACCTCTTTTTTTGGTACAAGCAGGCAGTATTTTCAGCTTTGCAAGCCTTGCTGTCTCTATCATGACTACTCAACTTATGTTCAGAGGACCCAAAGTAGCCATGTACAGTCTGTAGTTGATGGGTGTTGACTGTTCATTAAAACTTTATTTACAGAAACAGGTAGCAGGCAGATTTAGCCCAAGGGCCAGTTTACAACCCCTGCTGTACGGTACCCATCAGACTTCACAGCCCTGACATAAAGGAGAGGTGAGTTATTTTGAAACCTCCACGAATCTATCCATAACCTGGCCCTCTCTTTCCTTCTCTGTTCCTGAGGTCAATACCTATGCTCCGCAGGCTTCTGTGAGGAATAAATGGATCACACAACAAATTAAAACAACGTGTGTGGAGCTGCTGTCAGCTCTGCCCATTTGCCAGCCAGTGACTCACTTGCAAATGCAAGTGGTGCTGCACACAGCACAAATTTGTGCCTAAGGAAAAACCAATCATGCCACAGCCCTTTGGGGTACCCAGTGTAGTGCACATGAGATCCACAGACAACTACACCACAGGGCAGTGGTAGAGGTGGCACTGGCTGTGGGAGATCAGTGGGGTGGGTCACTTACAGCAGGGGTGACCAGGAGTTCAAGGAGGTTGTTCTAAGAGATGCAACGTGGTACATGTAACATATAGATCCAGGGCTTTTGTGTCTGACCAAACTGGCTTCAAAAACTCCAAAGTGGGCTGTAAAGTGCACACTTGTAATCCCAGCACTTGGGAGGCTGAGGCAGGAGAATCACTGTGAGTTCAAGGCCAGACTGTACTACACAGTGAGACACTGTCTAAAAAACAAAATAAAGCAAAGCAAAACAAAATAAAACGTACCACAAAGTGGGAGGGAAAGCGGGAAAAAAGAAGATTCAAGCAATATTATATATAGGCACCAATTCCATATGACGTTATCATTATATATATATCTAATATGTACCAATAAAATTAATTTTTTTAAAAAGGGATCAAATCTGGAAAACCAAAAAAAAACAAAAACAAAAACAAAAACAAAACACCCCAAAATAACCAACCTAAAGTGGAAGTGCATCTGTGCCACTTGCAGCTGTGAGATTTCAGGCAAGCTAGTAACTCCCCTGAGCCTTCCTCACCTACACAGTGGGGATAATGAGGGATAACCCTCAGAGTGCGGGCCGGAGATTCGGTGAGATAATGCATCAAAGTGCCTGGGCCCAGAAAGCACTTAATTAACAACAGCTTCTCTTCCCTTCGAAGGGCGAATGGGATTCTGACAGTGATGGAGGCATGACAGTCCACTGCTGGGAGTGTGAGGAAGCAAAGTACAATAGCGGAAGCAAACAGTGTGTTCTGGAGAAGCAAGCTGACTCGTTTGCAGGGAGAGTGGATCCACAACAGGGCACAAAAGGCAGCGAAACTCAAAAGCCAGGTCAGGAGTCATGATGGGGAGGGAAATTAAGTACTCTAACCACTGCCGCAACATGCCTAGCAGCATTAGGAAGATTAGTATAAATATTTAGTGAATTTGTCAAGTCTCAAATGCTCTTAAAAGGTACAAGACTATGCGTATTCACTAATCTCTTAAAGATCAAAGTATAGCATGGCCAATTCAAATAACTATCTTTTAACAAATGAGACTAGTATTTAGTAGTCAAGGCACTCAGATATTTGCTCAAAATGAACGCAGTGATGGGGAGGCGGCTCAGAAGCCTTCAGCTCACTCACTACCTAGTGCAGTGCCGGGCAGCCTACATGCATGGGGCTCCGGAACTGGCAGGGAGGACCACGCTGTTGCTCCCTGCTCCCGAGTCATTCTATCAGTCTGAGAAAGACTTGGTGGTGAGTAACTTAGCTCAAAGTTACTTCATTCACGGAAGTAATACCAGGCCCAACCAGGTCCGCCAACCAGCCCTAAAACTGCTACAAAGAAGGTCTTCATACTTGGGATTCTTCTCCCCTGAGCGGGCTTGGCTGAGAGCAGTGGACTTGGATGCAACTTCTGGGGAGGAGCTGAGGCCTGTGTTGGGCTCAGTACTCTGGTTCTGGCTGTCCTCCTCCAAAATCAATCTGCTTATTGTCATGCGCTTGTTCTTAGGCTGCAGTTCTGAGCTGCCCTCATCCTCACCAGGGGCTGAGTTTTCATTTTCATTTTCATCTTTTCTGGGTCTCTTGGTTTTGAGAGCTGGTGATGATGGGGGCGCTTGATTAGGAAGTACCAGATCCTTCTGGTCCAATTTTGAGAAGGCAGCCTCGGAATCCTGGGTGCCAGACAGAGCCTTGAAAGCTGCCTTCAGAGTCCTAATTCCAATGGTTGTTGGAGTATTCTGTAGCTGCCTGCAAACATGGCAAACACATGAGGATCAGTTTCACTTCCAATGATGCCCATTGGAGTAGGCAAGAGTCTTTTTGAAGTTACTATAAGTCCACCTGAGCCGTCAACTGATAACCCAACAATCTCACCACTATGTCTGGACTCGTCCTGTAGCTGCCCCAGTACAACCCTCATGTGAGAAAAGAACTAACTGGTTTCCATCACGGTCTGTATCCCTGACTCATAGTCCTCCAAGGAAGGCATGTGCTGCCTGGTCTTTAGTTTGAGAATGCCTGTGGCAAAAAGTTCATTTATCGGGCTGGGGATTTAGCTCAGTGGCATAAGTGCCTGCCTTGCAAGCAAGTGGTTGCGAGTTTGATCCCTGGTACCCCCCCCCCCAAAGTTCCCTTATCATCTGGGACAGCTGGTGTCCGGGCAGGGGCAAACTGGGGGCCTTTAGGACTAACCCAGTTGGCCGATGTGTCTTGTAAGCCACGTGAGGCTTTGTTTTAAAAAAACAGACTGTCAGCCAGGTGTGATAGCACGTCTCTGACCCCAGCACTCACAGCTGAGACAGAAGGGTCCCAAGTTTGAGTCCAGCCTGGGCAATTTTGTGAGACCTTGTCTCAAA
>PVJX010042782.1:0-13981 GCA_004027295.1 Dolichotis patagonum | reverse complement strand
ATTGCATGAATTTGAGTTTTTTCTTTCCTTTTTTTAATAAGGTTGGCCAGGGGCTTATCAATTTTATTTATTCTTTCAAAGAACCAACTCTTTGATTCATTGATCCTTTGTACTGCTTTCTTAGTCTCTATTGCATTAATTTCTGCTCTAATCTTTATAATTTCCTTCCTTCTTTTGGCTTTGGGCTTGGCTTGCTCTTATTTAAATTTTTAAATAAAAAATCTTCTCATTATCTCAAAGTAAACAGTAAAGCCAAAAATTTTAAAGCAGACAATAAATATGTCTATCCATGTGGAAATTCAAAACACTTTTCTAAATAACTTGGGTTAAAGAGAAGATCAAAACAAAATTATTATCTCATTAGCTAGGAAGGCTAATGAGATCAGAGCACACATTACACTATGGAAGAAAATCAGAGTCAAATTCAAAAGAAAATACACATCTTATTGTACACATTAAAAATTTTCAAAACAAAGAGTCAAACAATACATCCAAGAAACAAGGAATAGAGCAATAAAATATGCAGTGAAGGAAGAAAGAAGTTGACAACAGTAACCAAGAAAATAGAGATCAGTAAAACAAAAGCAAGCTCCTTAAAAAGAGCAATAAAATAAACCTTATAAAACAAAACTATTAAATTAGTTGAAATAGTAAAGAATTATTTCAAAAACCCAGCCTAGTATCAGATGATTTTTACAATTACACTTATCAAATTTTACAAAGGACAATTTCTACGTTTTATCAACTCTATCATTAATAAGAAAAAAGGAGGCAAATCTTCTCAATTCATTTGATGACTCTGACACATTTCTGATTCTAAAACTGCAAAAGTAGTACACTGATATACAAACACACCATAACAAATCAGTGTTAGCATGTGCAATAGAAATTCAATCTAAAATAGACTTAACAAGCCAAATCTGTAATATACTTTTATTTAAAGCAGATATTTTATAAAGAAGAGCCTCCAAAATGATGTTTTATTCTATGGATTCCAAAATTGTTTATTATGCACATAGATTCTCTTCCACAACAAACTATCCATTGTATCTACAAAAATCTCAAGCCAGTATTAATTGTAAACATCTACTTTTGATAGAATAAGAGTCAAAACAAAGAGTCAAACAATTTATTTAACAATGTTAAATAAATTAAGAAAGGAAGGCAAATTTTTATTTACTGATTGTCTGCTGAGAAATCTAAAAAAAATACTAAATACAAATAGAGTTGAGTTGTGCACCATTGTTTTCCATACAAGTAAAAATCAAGTTTCCCTGTGAATCAGCAGTAAACAGATATGAAATGTAAAGAGTAAAAATTCCACTTGCAGTAGCAAAGAAGAAATGTATTCATATTTGTGATCCCTATGTGTATATGTAGTTACAAAACATGTATATGTCTGTATATGAACTATCTAAAGTCAAAACAAACCATCTCAATTCACAGTCTTTCACTCAATCTACTTTTTCCCTGTGCAGTGTCAGACTCCTCCCCCTTACCTATATGTACTTGACTGTCCCCTTCAAGTCTATCCCAAGTCTCAAGACCAGTCTCTACATTGTATGTACTATATCTTCCCATTTAGTCCATTGTACCTATTTTTCCTTTGAGTAGTAGTTGTCTTCCCTGTAGTAGCTGAGAGACCTATTTCAGTCCATTTGAGCAACCTCTGCTGTACAGTGAGTGTTTTAAGCTTTCACTTATAAACACATTAAATCATTCGCACACTTTTATTCCATTCTTTACTTCCTTTTAATCATACAACTTCCACGCCTTCATAGCTTGAGACTGTAAGACATGCAAGATATGAGGTTACCATTACCCCGTAAGAGTGATTGACATGATAGAACCAAATTCAGAGAGGTTTGGAGAGTATAATAAAACCCACAGGCAAAATTTGTGTAGCTGAGAACAAATGAACCACCAGAAGCTCTCTGAAGTGAAACATAATAGGCCTAAGTTGGCCTCATAGCCTTGTAGTTGCTCTCTCCCACCATTGCACAACCAGGGAAAGACCAAATATCTTCTCACAAGGCACTGATGAGACCCATAGTGAGAGTGAGAACAGATACCTTGCCTGATGCCAATCAGGAGGACAGCACACTTCACCTCACTACACACCAACATAGGTCCAAGACCTAATGCAGCCTACCCAACTTCTGTTACCCACAAGTTACCCCAAATCACCACCCAGAATGATACTTGTATATAAACCCTGGAACATAGTTGCTGCTATGAGAAGAGAGAGGAAACAGGGGGATTCTTAATTAAGTACACTATTTAAATAAATGCTTGTCTGGCACTCACTACATATAAATTTACTGCTACTGGAAATACTGGAAGCTTAAAAAAAGAAATAAAATGAACTACAGAAAATAGTCACAATTTTATACACATAAAAACAGCACTCAGAAATATATCTACCATACCCTAAAATACAAAGACAAATTTCAATCAATGCAGGGGCAACAATGTGGTGATTCACAGACACCTTAAAGGAGAATATTTTCTCCTAGAATTACAAAAACCCCAACCATCTCTCCCTTAAGGAATGGCAGGAGAGAGAGTTTTATTGTCCATTTTTTAGGGCTGGGCAGAAAGGTGGGAGGGAGTGATCACCTTTGTGCTTTACCGCAGTGTGCAGTATTATGACTCAGTGCCATTCTGAACCGCAACATTTCAAATTTGTTGATCCCAGGCTACCTGCATTTATAGATAAAGGATATGTGAGAAGTTCGCAGTAGCTTGTCAAATCAGTAGCTGGAAAAACAGGAGAAAAACTATATATATATATAAAATAGATGCCTGGCAATTGAGACATTCTGCTTCAGATGATGTCAGATATCTGACAAATAACGAGGCAATTCTAAAATTTCCTTTCTTGTCTACTTAACTCTCTTAAATTTCTGTTTGACTTTAAACCCTCATTATATTATACAAAATTTGAGTGTTCTTAAAACCAATTTTTATTCTAATCTTTCAGTCACACAGTCTCAAATTATTTCTTACATAGAAAGGTTTTTAGTAGGTCATTGATCTGTTTTATCCAGTCATCTTCAAATGAGTTTATTATAGCTTTTCTCTTCTTTAAATATGACTCATGATCTAACTCTAATACATTAAGTGTTGCTTAACTTTAAGGTTATTTTTTGAAAAGTTTAAAAAATAACTGCTTTACCTATATGTGGAGTCCTTTGTATGTAATTCAATTAAATGTGAGTAGTACTATTGTCCAATATTCTGTTTCTGTGGGTTATACCAACAGAAGACAGGTGGTTTATTACAATTTGGAGAGGATTCCTGGAAAGCTAACCATTTATCTGGGGATTTAACTCAGAGGTAAAATGTTTGGATATTTTTTCCCAATTATTCAACATAGACTGCCAGGTATATTGAAAGAGCTTTGTACTTAGTGGAACCTGAGAAGTCAAATAGCTGTTAGATTTGCTTTATTCTCCAAATTGGTTCAGTTCCAGTTGAACTTGTTAGCATTCGATAAGAACCAGGCTCTCCCAGTCAACCAGTCTCAGACCTGATGGATCCAAAATAAGGCCTAACGGGCCTTCAGATATCCCCGAAGATTAAATATGATTAGAAGTTTCCATCAAATTATAGAGCTACTCTAACAGAACCACAATGATGCCAGAAAGGCTCAGCAACTAACACTGATCAACTGTGATTTTAAAGATGACTCTTTAGACCCAGAAGAGACAGAAATGCAGACATATATCAGTTACCATTCCTGGGAGACTATTCTGGAATTGAGAAGGCTTCTGGTGCTAAGAGTGGCAGGAAGATGACACTAGTATGTAAGGGCAGGCTCAATTTAGTAAAGTCACAGGTTAATTTTATAGAAAAGTTCTGGGCACAAAACAATTGCACGTACCACAACAAGACTCAACTTGTTGCTGCTTAACTATTTTGTAACAGTTAACAAGATTAAATAATGGTTAATGGTTCTGAATTTGTGTATATAAAGACAATTGCCCTGTGGTTATATTCTGGCACATTCTATATTGAGAGAAAAGTGTATCCTACACCTCTCCCTCCCAAAGTTTTCTCTTTTTTTACCAACCTAATTTTGGGGAAATAAATAATGGTAATGAAAGAGGAATTCCTGATATCCAGATTAAAATATTTTTTGCAATAATGGGAACTGAACCAAGGACCTAGCATGTGCTAGGCACATACTCTACCACCTACCTACACTCACAATCCCTAATGCCTAGACACCTTGACATGTTCACAATATGAATTACAGCTTCTACTCAGCTGTTACTGAATTTTATATACATAAAGATTTTGGTACTTCATTGGAATGCTCAGATCCAACACTATGTATACTTGGAAACACATAACCCACCTGATAAAACAATGTAAAATATTTAATAACAGTAACACAATGTGTAGCTCTACAGAAATTCCAGTGGCC
Organism: Dolichotis patagonum; assembly: GCA_004027295.1. NCBI lineage: Eukaryota > Metazoa > Chordata > Mammalia > Rodentia > Caviidae > Dolichotis > Dolichotis patagonum. The sequence continues at coordinate 9,549 of PVJX010042782.1, read as the reverse complement.
TTAAAATAGATGTATCGTAAAATCGTAGAACCTCAAATTCAGAAAAAGCCCTGTAAATCTTCAACAGCCACTCCTAAGAATTAATGCAAATATAGTTTTGCTATCTGATTCTAAGTAGTTGTTTAGGAATCTATACCTTCATTCGATCTGTACTTCATTTGTGCCAGACATTTTATAATTCATCACTAGTATGATCCTGAATTTCTAAAAGAGCCTTTGAAATGTTCTTAAGAGCATGGACATCTTTTGTTACTCTGTCTTCTAGGATAGCATAAGGAACATGTGGAGAGTATGTTATAGAAAATAGGTCCCCTAAGAAAGGATGGTCAAGGACCTGTATTGCCACCACCAAGGGGAAGTGAAAACAGAGACAGGTATGGTGGGCATTTCAATACATGTTCTTTCCTGGTGTTTTTCAACCATCCTGTGACTACTCTCTTCACATGACCTGCACTTGACTCATCCCCTTAAAGCATTCCCTCTCACCATGTACACATCTGTGGTCCTCCATTATGATTTTTTTCTTACGCTCTATGCTCGCACTGCCAATCAATAACAGTATCTACAACTACATCATCTCAGTTGCTTGCTTCTGCTTGGCCAGTCACCTCTCCAGATGTCTTTCCACTGCCATAGTAACAGCAGCACAGGTACCCAAGCTTTGGCTGGTTTCTCAAGTTCAGCAAGTTGATCGATTTTTCTAGAGCTGCCATAACAAAGTAGCACAAACTAAGACACTTAAATGAGAAATTTTGATTGTCACACTGCTCTGGATGCTAAAAGCCTGAGATCAATGTGTCAGAAGGGCCATGTGGGCATGGCCCTTCCTAGCCTCTCTCCTATTCCCTAGTAGTTCTATGGTTTGTGGCAGAATACCAGTCTTTATATGCTTTCTCCTATGTGCATGTCTGTCGTTAAGTCCAAATTTCCCCCTCTCTATAAGGACTTCAGTCATACTAGATTAAGGCCCACCCTAATGACCTCATGTTAATCTGATCATCTGCAAAGGTGCTATGTCAAAATTAGCTCTTATTCACAGATATTGGGATTTAGGCCTTCAACATCTGTTGGAGGGATGCAACTCAGCACATAAAAGCAAATACATATGTATACATTCTCAATGTGCACACATATCTTCCCTCTTTCTCTGATTTTCTCATTTTCTTATTCTTTGATAATCATGTCTAAGAACAATCACTGAGTTGGGTGTAGTGGCCTGTGCCACTGGGAGACTGAGGCAGGAGGACCATAAACTGGAACCCAACCTTGGCAGCCATGTCTCAAAATTTGTAAAAAGCTAGGATTGTACCTATCAGTGTTAAGGCCCTGTGTTTGAGCCCCAGTGTAAAGAGCAAATGAAATAAGGAAGGAAACAGGGAGGGAAGCAAGGAAACATAAAAGGGAGGGAGAATAATCAAGGAGTTCAAGAGGATTTTTTTAAGTGAAAATATTATGAGTGGGCCAACTTGAAAAATTCCAACAAGGTTCCAATAGATTCCAGTAGATTAGATAATGGAAATATTAACTTAGTTTTGATAATTATACTATGATAGCATTAGGGAAAAATGAGTGAAAGCATATATGTAAGACATCTCTACCATATTTGCCACTTTTCTGCAAGTCTTAAATTAGGTCAAAAAATAAAACGAAAGAAAAATAAGTCATGTAAATCCAATCTCAGATATTTGATAATTTAATATGGGCTGCTTCAGCTTTTGAGGAATAAGCTAGATTAGATACAAAATTTTAGTAGAGAATTATCCTTTATTCTCAGGTTATTACTTTGTAAGAATGTATAGATAAATCATATTACTCAGCTTTCCTGCTGCTGGACAGAATGGAAGAAGAGAGGTTTAATTTTCTTCATGATTTCAGAGGCTATCTGTACAAGGTCAGCTGGTCGAAAGGCAGAAAAAACATTGTTGAAATTCATGGTACAGAAAAATGGCTTAGTTCATGGCATCCAAGAAACAGGGCAGGGGAATAGTGTCAGAGAGGAAGGGCCCAGACATACACCCCTTATCCATGCCTCCATGATCCACTCAGACACTCCCAGAAATGTTCTCCACCAATCACCTTGGAAGTCCTCCCTAATTGCCACATAGAGATGACAGATGAAAGACAGACAGATGATAGATAGATAGATAGATAGACAGTTAATAGATGATAGATAATGTTATACTTGTGAATCAAAGTGGCCCCCAAAGGGCTCATTGTGTTGAAGGTTTAGTTGCTAACTGATCAGCCTTTGGGGAGTGATTGAATCATCTGAAATCTAATTTCATCAAGTAGACTAACCCACTGATAATGGGTTAACACACTGATAAACAGGCTGTTGGGAGGTAGAAACTAGTTGGAGAAAGTAGATCACTGCAGATACAACCTTGAAGACTGTATTTTGTTCCCAGGCCCTATCCCTGGCTTTCTGCTCTCTGTTTCCTGGCAGCCATAGAGTGAGTTTTTATTCACCACTCCATTCTGCCATGCATTTTCTGCCCTGTCACCAGCCTAAAAGCAATGTAGAGAGCTGGTCATGGATTGAAACCTCTCAAGCCATGAGCCAAAATAAACCTGTCCTTCAGTGAGTAGTTATTCCCAAATATTTTGTCACAGCAATGAAAAGCTGACTAACACATAGAAATAAAGCTTTATTAGAAAAAAATGCTCATTTAGCAATTTCCAAATTGCAAATATTGAATGAAAGGCAATATATTTTAGCAGTGATTTACAGATGAATAACAAATGAGCTTTGAACAAGCTCCAGTTATACATGAAAACAGACATATATCTACAACCATCGACCCTTTCTTGATTGACCACCTCCATTCGCTAAATTACTAGTCAATATTAAATTTGCAATTGGTCAAGTAAGGTATGTATGGAAATTATTAAATTGTACATCTGGTGGTTCAGGTACATAATTAATTTCTAGATAATAGTGTAAAACCTTGTTTTCCAAGATCATATTTTCACTGCAAATGAAACCAAGAGTTTGAATGGCAATAAAAATGCCTTTGGTTCCAAAATAATGCTACTTGGCTGGGCTTGGTGGTGGACATCTGTAGTCCCAGTATTCATGAGGCTGAGGCAGGAGGAATTCCTTCTTTATGGGATTTAAATTATTCATAAACACTCCTTTGTAGCTATCATAGTTTTACACTACTATTTGCCCAAATTCTTTCCTCTGTAGAATCAGCCTAAGTTTGGATTCCTGCTTTAAGATAAATAATCAGTTCTGGGTAAGTCATTTCCCCTCTCTAGACCTCAGTTTTGTCATCTCTCCACTAACATTCATTTTCCTATCTCAAATGTTGGATTTACCTAAAAGTTTCTGGTACATAGCAAGGATTTAGAAAATAGTTGGAAACATAATTTCTACATTCTTTTAATGCTCATTTGATTCCTAAGTAGTCAAATGTGTGATCCAGAAACATCACTTAACATCCACGTTCACTTCCTCAACTGTAAACTGTAAATAATAATTGTATCCCTCACAGGATAGATGTGAAGACTAAGATAAAACACTCATGGAAAGCACTTAGTGTGAGGCCTGCCCATAAGCTCTTCATAAACTTTAGCCATTGTTGTTACTGATACCCAGTCTGTGAAAGAGTCAATGCTGCCAAATCAGATTGTGGGCAATTTTATCATTGTCTCTGTGTCCTTTCAATAATCGTAAGGGTATGATTGGGAAAATGGCTTCTCCTCGGGGAAGAAATACAACTATGGCATAAGAATGCAAACACTATCTGGCTCTTTCAGTGTATGTAGACACATTCCGTGAGTGACTGGAAAATGCTCCCTGGATCTTTGATGCTCAAAATTGGCCCAAGTCATCTGATAGCTCCATCCAGACCTAATGACTCAGAATCTACATTGTAACTGAATCCCCAGATGACTTACATGTACAATAAGGTTGTAGAAGCTGTTGGTCTGGGGCTTTCTCAGAGTCCTTTGAGAAATACTGTATTAGTTAGAGTTCACTAGAGGAACAGATATATGTGATTATATAAAAGACTTGTTAGGTAGGCTTGCAATAGCCCATCTGAGCACAGGAGGGCTAGTTAACACATTTGAAGGCCAAAGACCCAAAGCTCACTGCAGAGTCCCATTTAAGTCTGTGTCACAAAGGTGATGAGTCTACATTGTAAGGTCAAAGATCCTGAACTGGAAGCCAGAAGAAACAAAAGAGAAACATCCAAAGGCAAAGGTAAAGACCAGAGTCCCTCCGAAGGGGAAAAAAATGCAAGACTTCCTTCTACCTTCTCTTTTTATTCCATCCAGGTTACAATTCTATTTGTTAGTTTGTACCAGGCACGTCCTGAGTGGGTCTTCCCTGTTCAGTTTGTAGCCTACATGTCAATAATTCCCAGACAGCCAACAGCAGTCATGGGCAGGGGCAAGCCCTCCCTGTGAGCCAAAGGTGGCCATGAATCCTGGAAAGAAAACCAAAAAGAAGCTAACCCCTTCCTGTAAGCCAATGGTGGTCATGGGCTGGGACAACCCCTTCCTCTGAGCTAGCCAGGGCATAGGCTGCTGGAGAAACATAGGCCGAGATAATAGCCACTGAATTAAAAAAAAAACAATTTAATGCCCATATTGTTTGATTTACTTTGAAGCCCTAAAGTCAGTAGTCTGAGCCTGTATTTAGAGGATAACAATGTGCAATATAGCAACTATGGGGGATTTCCTTAGTCACTGTTAATTCCCTATTATCTTGTTTTAAAGTCCTGCATAATTTTTATTGTTTTGTTTGGTTTGGTTTAATTCTGTTTTGTTTTGTTTTGTTTTGTTTTGTTTTGTTTTGTTTGATTTTATTATATCTGATGGCATGGGTAGCTATTTCAAAGAAAACAAGATATATTATGGTAGCCATTGTTGATTTCCTATTATCTTGCTTTGAAATCATGTACTGCTTTCATTGTTTTGTTTTGATTGGTTTTATTATTTTATTTTGTTTGGTTTTATTCTCTTTAAAAATAATAATAACAATAATAATAAATCACAGACACATCCAGAGCTTCACTAATAGCCTAGATGGTTCTTACTCAAATCAAATTGACATGTCACAATTAATGATCACAGATACAAATCCACATTAGGTTTCCAACCACATTCTCTAACACTTCCCATAAATCTATTCATCCCAGGTTTCCTAGATTTCATAGTACAGTTCATAGCCTCTAGTCCCTTGGCACCTACCTGCCACCCACTTCTGCTTTCGAGATTACTTCAGCTTCCACTCATCTCAATTTCAGAATCTTGATAATTATGCCTCTCTACTATAACTGAGTATGATATCTAATAAATGAATGAAGTTTTTCCTCAGCAGTGTTTTCAGTAAACTTTGAAAACAATTCCATTGCTTCATCTAAACAGCATGCATGAAGTTCTAAAACTAATAAAACTTTTCTTGAAAATTTTTATTTTTTGCCATGAAAAATGTCTTTAATGTATTTTGAGGTATTACAATCTACACAATCATACTTTATTAATATCTATATTGTTGATACAAGATTAAATACTTTGTGCTAAAGCCCCTCAGAATAATCTTCAACAATCCAAATAACATAAATAACTAATAAGTCTGAATGCACCTCCACTTTTGAAATATGTTTTTGACTATACATCTCATAATGATTTTCATTGGATGTTTGCATAATAAACTAGCTAAATTGGAAGGTAAGATGTAACAGTTTAATATCTAAGCCACTCATACTGAAAGGAGCTTCCTATAAAAGATTTATTTTGCATATGTTTATCAGAGTACAAATAATTGTATTTTTCCCTACCATTTCCACCCTTGTCAAGTATATTCATTGGAAAAAGGGCACGATATTAGAAAAGAGTACTTATACTCATTTTAATAAAGTAGAATAAACAAAGACATAAAATCCATCATATTTCACTGGCAGCAGACTCATTCTGAAAGGTTACTCAAAGCTCAATGACAATTTAAAGGACATTCAGCTACAAAGGTACAGAAAGCTCATGTCTGTGAAATTGCTAAGAATATCGTGAGAATTTCTCTATCTGTGTTTATGTGTCTTCATTATAAACGCACTGATCTTGTATGTAGAACTGGAAGAAAAAATATAATGAAAAAGGCTTTCTATGTTTCTGGATGTCTGTGCCTCAGTGAGCAAAATCCTTGAGGAATCCAGTGCAAATGCTTGGGTGTTTTCAGATGTCTCGGTGCTTAGAAAATCCCATGCTCCATCTTATCCCTTTTAAGACATCATGTGTTTGCCGAGGACACCAGTGTTGAGCTGAGAATAATACATCTGCTGGTAGACAGGTTAGATATTAAGAAAGTCATGTCCAAATCTAGCCTTACAATGATATTCTGAGTGTCATGCATTTGGTCAACAGAGCTATGTAAGACATGTCCTTACCTTGAAGATGACCGTGACATCCTTCACTGGTGTTAGAAAAAGAAAATTTATCATGACAGAAAAGTGAATAGGATTCTAAACTTTCAAGTTAACAAACATAGGCAAAGAAAATTACAAGCTTAAAGGTGATCAATGTATGTAATAAAATTAATAGTTGGCAAATCTTCATTTGCTTTACTACTGGTTAAATTTTAAACACCTGAAATTAGCAATCAAATGTTATATCATTTCCTATATTACACAGAATTTGGTATGCTGCTAGTCACATAGTAAAGTATGTGACAAATAATTCTAAATGAGAATCATTGGGAAATTTATACGTTTAAGCAGAGCAAAAGAGGATTATCTGAAAGCATTTTCTCCAAGCAAATAAAACCACTTTCTTAAACTTACAGAAGGAAATGGCAAATATGGCAGGTAGGAGGAAAGGGTGGCCAAATAGGCAGGCTTGTGGTCAGGGGAAATATTTCAGAATGCTGGAAATATCTGAGCGGAAAAATTGGCTAGTTTTCGTTTCTTGAGGACAATTTAAGCTTATCATAAATTCTGTTTATATATATATATATATATATATATATATATATATATATATATGTATATATATATATATATATATATATATGAGTTTACATCTCCTTTTCATCATTTACATTATTACTTAGTGTACTTAATTTTGTGTTTGCTCAAATAAATGTGATGAGAGACAAAGCTGTAAGAGTCAATTAGGAAAATTTGGTCTATCCCCTAAAAGTAAAGGAAAGCAAATAGATCTTCTTTTCAATATAAAATGTCTTTTCTTCTATCCAATCCTGATTTAGACTTGAGTAGATTTTTCCTAAGATAAATATTTCAGACCCAGACTCATTATTAGCAAGATTTGAAATTTTTAGTGGATGTTTTAAGTGAATCACAAAGAGGGTAATAAAAACTTACTACTGACACAATTTTAGTGCATAGGACCTGAAGACTGGAGCAAAAATTTCCTTTCACCATAATACAAAGACAGCAGAGTGACAAGAGGCAAAATTATCTGAGTTCCTCTGGATTCACTTCCCAGACAGACCCAGAAGGATTTTCTGGTGATCCTAATTCTGATGTCTTCTCTTAAGTGCTACATTTCTCCCTCCCTCTCCCTATCCTTACTCCTATCCCCCTCCCTCTCCTTCTCTCTAGTTTTGTGGTACTTAGAATTGAACCGAGGACTTTTTCACGGAGCTACAACCCTAGCCCTTTTTAATTTTTCAGAGAGGATCTAGCTAAGTTATCAAGGTTGGCCTCAAATTTGCAATCCTCCTGCCTCAGCCTCCAGAGCACCTGGAATTATAACCATATGTCATCATACTCAGTCTAAATGCTGCGGGTCCAGGTATCTAACACTAAAAGTGACCCTTTCTTACTTCCATCATTGTTAATTCTCACTCATTTGGCAAAATTAAATAGAACTGCATTTCTCCTGAAGAAAGTCTCTTGCTTAAGGTGATGTTATAAATAAAGTCACTACTTCCCATAAAATGGGTTTTAGATCAAGAACATATAATTCTGCACCCATTACATGTTTTCTGTAAATAAGGCTTTACTGGGATATAGAAGGGTGTTGTCTATGGTTGGCTTCATACTACAATGGCCCACTTAAGTAACTGAGATACAGGGATTACATAGGGTTGGGCATGCAGCTCAGTGTTAGAGCACTTGCCTATCATGAACAAACTCCTGGGTTCATCCTGAAAACCACAAAAAAGGGCCAGAGACTTATGGACCATAAAACTAGAAATATTTACTCTCTAGTCCATTATATAAAAAGTTTGTTAACCTTTCTCTAAGTCATAAAAGTGCCAAACATGTCAAATCACTACCATCCCTTGTACATTGGGAGTGACAAAAGTGAGAAGCTAGAATGATTTCCTGAAAGAAAACAAATGGTGAATGACCACATGGAAAGGTACACAGAAGAATTTACTGGAGTAATACTAACCAAACCAAAAATAATATACTACTTTGCACATTGGAATAGCCAAAATTAAGATTGACTACATCAACTGCAGAAGAACAAGAATTCTCATGCATTATTATTGGGAAAGTAGAAAGGTAAAACTACTTTAAAAAAGAAGTCAGCATTTTAAAATAAGTCTTATCTTTCTCTAAGACTCATAAATTCCATTTCTGAGTTAAGTAACTGAGATACATATATTGTGTAGGGCTGGGCATGCAGCTGCAGCTCTGCCCTATGCAATTCACAAAATATATTTTAAGAGAAATGAAAACATATGTCCACAAAAAAACTTAGATGTAAATGTCCATAGCAATTTTATTCATAGTAGGGAAAATCTGGAAACAACTTAAATGACCATCAACTGAATAACAAACAAATTGATTATATATATCTACATGCGCACACACACACACACACACACACACTCATATATATATATATATATATATATATATATACATATGAGAAATAAAAAGGAATACATTACTGATACAATAATGGTTGCAATCAATTATCAAAAGCATAATGCTGGAGAAAAGGTGCTGAACAGGAACTAAAGTGAAATTTGGGAGAGAAAATGCACAAAGGAGTTTGTGGGGACAGAGATGGTATAGTGATGGTTATTTATCTACATAAATCTGGGAAAACTGATCAAAATGTAAACTTAAAATCAGTCAATTTTATTGTGCGTAAATGATACCATGGTGAAATTTTTTTTAATACTTGTTCTGTAGCTTTTCATGAACTTGATTATCTAACCTAAATTCCCATTTATTTTGATTTTTCTATCCTTTTTGCCTCATTTAACAGTTTGCTATTACTACGCTATTTTTATACCTTCCCCTAGTCCAATTGATATAGGAGAATGAAACTCCAGAACTACTACGTCTGAGTTCATGTTCTCTAAAATTGAAGAATGAATTTTAGGAACAACAGAGGTAGAGAGTAGAATATTTTTATTGAGAGAAAGCTCCTGTCTGGAGAGAGACAGAAGGGGGTCCCAAGCGGGTTGCCCCGGACTCTGTCTTTTCTAGGGACTTTTATAAGGCAAAATCATGAGACTAGATGGCTCAAAGGTGGGGAAAATGGGAATTTGCAAAGTTGGCATAAGATGATCCAGATTTAATCCCTAAGGATTATACTTAAGGGTGTGCTTGCATTTGT
>PVJX010042780.1:0-13982 GCA_004027295.1 Dolichotis patagonum | reverse complement strand
TCTCTCTCTCTCTCCCTCTCTCTGTCTCTCTCCCTCTCTCCCCCTCTCTGTCTCTGCGATAGGGGAGTGTCCCCGGTCCCAGCTGTGTGGAGCATTCCATCTCCGTCTTGCGCAAACCCCACGCCCGCCGATCCCAGCCCCACTCCCTGCCAGCCTCCCCGGCAGGTTCTGTCTTCTCTTCGGCTGTGCAGGACCAACCTGCCGGGTCCTCGTCCGTCCTCGTGCTTCCCGCCCTCCCCCTCCCCCTCCCGGCGAGGCCAGGAGTAAAGCTGGGATCTACCTGGGCGGCCCGGGGGGCAGGAGGCCAGGACCAGGCCGAGCAGCAGGGCGGAGGTGAGGCGCGGGGAGCCCATGCCGAGCGGGAGGCTCCTGGGGCGGCGGCGGGCTGGGACCGGGCGTGCTGCGAGGGCTCCGCGCCGTTGAGATGATCCTGCCTTGCGGGAGCTGGAAAACTTCTCCGTGTTTCGGGGCGAAGAGGGGGTGGAGCCAAGGAAGGCTCTGCTGTCACCGCAGCTGCACCTGGCTGGAGGGGAGCGCCGGCTGCGCTGGCTGGCACAGGGAGAGGGGAGTCGCGCCCTTCCTCCAGGACAGAGCCTATCCTCAGGGGGAAAGAGGAGAGGCGTCTTGGGGACCAGTTCGCCGCCTCTTGCATGCGCACGGAGAGCTGACCTCCCTGCTCGGCTGGCTCAGTCCAACCTCGATGCACTGAGCACGGGCTTGGTGCCGCCTCGTGTAGTCTCCCAAACCCTGTCCTGAGCTGCTCTAGCCTCAGACCCAGACTAGCGTTTGGGGAGTGACTCCGGAGGACCAAGTGTCTCGGGCTCGGCAGCAGCAGGACACGTCTGCTGTGGGATGCTTCGTGACGCCAACAGCGTGAGAGCTGGGCCAGGCGGATGGGTAGGATTTTGACAGGTGGAGAGAACAGGGCATTGTGGTTGGAGGGGAGGGGGAGCAGAAGCCCAGGGGCCAGCGCTCAGCAGTCCACTGTGAGCGCAGCACAGAGAGGCATAGGTGAGCCGAGCGCCAGGAAAGGGGAGAAGAGTGCAGAGCCGGGAGAGCAGAACGCTGTGTGCCAGGCTGGGGCCATGAGGCAATCGGGGCAAAAGGGGAGGCTTAGGAAGATGGAGAGGTGAGTAGTAACTGCACTAGAGCTCTGCTTCCGGTCTACAACATTTACAATGGTGTCCTCTCCTCCGTGGGGTTATCTTCCAAGCCTCCCAGTGGATGCCTGACACTGGAGAATACTGAATCCTAGAAATACCAGGTTTCCCCACATGGAAATGCTTTCATGTAATAAAGCTCAAATGAGTTCCAGGGAGAGGTTCACAACTTAACCAGTAATAAAGTAGCAATTAAAAGAATATGCTGTCATAAGCATTCTTTAAAACTTTTGGGTTGTTTCTTTCTGGAATTTTCTATTGAATATTTTGAATCGAAGTTGACAACAAGTAACTGAAGGTACAGGAAGCACAACAGCAGATAAGACCACAGCAGTGTATCGAAGGCTCCATGTGTCTGGAAGGCATCAGCCTAGGCATGTGAGACTCACAGATGCCTGAGACATGGTCTCTGCCCTTCAGGAGAATGTAGTGCAGCAGGAGAACTGAGCAGGGCAGAAAGAATTTCAATGCATTATAGCAAGACTGGAATGTTGGCATCTTCCACAGTTACAGGAATTCAGAAGAGGAACGATGCAGTCTGCTGAGGTACAGGGAGGAGGCTCAGAGGAAGCGGCTTTGGGCTGGGAATTGGAGTGCGTTTGTGCAGATGGGTTGTCTCCACTTAACTGCCTTGGGAGCTGTCCAGGGGAGAAGTAAGGCACACCTCCGGGTGGGTCACAGGGGCGCAACCTTGAGTACTGTATCTGTTACCTGTCCCTTCTTCTCTACTGCTGTTCACCTGCTCTGCTTCCGGGATGCTATGAACGAAGCATCTTTGTTCTGTCATGCCCTTCTATCCTGATGTTTTTGCTTAGGAACCAACTGACCATGGACTAAATTCTCTGAAACTGTAAGCCAAATTAAGTACCTCCTTTTTTTTTTTTTTTTTTGGTACTGGGAATCAAACTCAGGACCTTGCACTTGTTAGACAGGTGCTGTGACGCTGAGGTAAATTCTCAGCCCAGACCTCTCCTTCTTTAAGTTGTGGGCCTTGGACATTGTTTCCCAGTTACAGGAAAGCTGACTAATACAGGTCTGGTAAGCGAATGAAGGGTGGAGTCCAGCCTTCAGATCTGTCTGGGAGGACATGCAGTCCACAGGCAAGCCAAGAATAAGGAGGTCCTACTGTAGTTTGGCAGTGGGTAGAGGCATTTTCTTCTGGTGCTTTCAAAGGCACAAATTAGGAGTCTCTGTTTCAGGACTTGGGAATGGAGCAGAGGTGCTTTAGGAAAGGGTTCCAGGCAATACACAAAAGTCCAGTGCAAGCCTGCCACCAGATGGACATTCACCAATGACCAAGGACCCACTACACTCCAGGCCCTTGAAGCAGAGACTCTGAGATGAAAAGCACAACACAGACCCTGTCCTCAAAGAGTTAGAGTCCAGTAAGGATGAGTTAGACATTAAATAAGAACAATGCAGCCTGAAATTAGAGCGTTGAAGTGATCTCCCTACAAAGGTTGGGAAAATCATGGAAGAGGATTGGGGGCCAGAAGACTCAGAGAGAATTTGCTAATGGAAATGGTACTTTTGGGACCCAAGACATGAAAGACGTGTGGTTCACCAGGCACAGAAGGGAAGATGTGAGGCTATGAGGTATGAACATGTGTCCTGTGTCTGGGGGTAGTGGGTGACTTACAGTCCTGAGAGCTTGGAGTGGTCCTGAGTGCCACAGAAAGAACTGGGCTTATCTTAGAGGTATAACATACTTGTAGATGTGGACACATCTGTGTTCCAGGAATAAGGAAGCAGGCCTGCGTGCAGGAGATCATCTAAGAAGCTATTGCAAAAGCCCTGCCAGCATCTCCAGGGCCTGGGAGCAAGAAACTGGGATGAGGGTGAAGAGATGAACAGTATTAGCAGGCATTTAGAGACCAATTCCAGGAGGCAATCCATGCTGAGGCATCCAGGAAAGGGCTAGGGTGGCTAGGGTAGCCTTGGGAACTGTCTAGGTTCAACTTCCAGCTCTGCCTCTTCTTGGCTGGGTGGCCCTGGGCATATTACTTAATGCAACAAGCTTTGCTTTGTTTACCTGAAAAGTGCTAGGACAGCAACCCCTACCTTGGGAATTGTCCTAATGACTTAGTGAACACTCCATGCAAAGTACTTAGCACAGATGCTAAGTACTCAGTAAATTCTAACCACTATCACCATAAACACAAGACATCAGATATGTGGGAGGACAGTGGTTTTAGGGAATAATAGTGCTGTTTATGTATTGATAGGTTTGTATCCAGCTTTGTGCCACAAAGGGTATGAGGAAGCTTATTTACTATTAATTGAAGTAGATAAAAAGAATTTAAAATAAAAACAAATGAGAAGAGATGAATCAAAGGGAAGTATAAGGTAAGAAATAAAAGTGGGTTCATAAGACTTGATAGAATACAAGATGTCATGCATATTTTTTTCTAGTTTTTTTTTTTACTTTAAAGAGGATAAAGTTAAACACAACAAAATAAAACAAAACAGAACACAAGAAAGCAATGTAAGAGACATGAATTTCAAAGCAAGACAATCAGAGATCTTCACTATCTATCATATTGTCTCTTGTTTTCTTCCAAATAGTTGTCCATGTCTTCACATACAGAGAATTCACATGAAACAACAGAGTATGGAGCTGATATGAACAGGATGAGGAAGGCATTTTAGGTCTTCAAGATCAGACAATAGGGAAGCCAAGAATGGCTGCCATAGTGTCTCTTATTCTCTTCAAAATAGGTGTCCATGCCTTCATGTGTGTTGAACTTAAAACAAAACAGGCTAAAATCACTCTGAACAAAGAATGATAGTATTGCTGGATTTCATTTCATAATGCTTTGGAATTAGCACTGGGTACCTTACTGTCTCTTTTTCTTCAAAGTAGCTATTCATTTCATCATGCATTATATTATCGATTCTCATAAACTTTTTAGAAAGTCTACGGATGCATGAGTCTCTACATATATACCTATCCTTTCTGTATTAAAGGGAAAAAACAAAACAAAGCAAGACAAAACAAAACAAACTCCTAGAAAAACCTGAAATGAAAAAGTCATATAAAACCATAATACAAGGTGATCTACAATGATTACTATGATGTCTCAACAGTATATAACAATATTAATAAAAACAAAACATTGGAGACATTATAAGACTTCAAAAGCAGATAATAATCAAACCAGAGTGGGTATCCTAGTGAATCTTGTCACTTCAGTATAGTTGCCTATACTCTTAGACTTGATACTATCAATCATAACAGATTCTAATAAAATCAGTCAATACAAAACAGCAATCTAACAAACCAGATTCAAATAAGATCAGTTATAATAAGACAGTATAAGTTATACAGGGCTTCAGATTAAGTTAATAGGACATTAAAGATGATTACCATAATATGTCCTGCTATTTTTGGGATAGCTGACCATGCCCTCAAATCTAGTGTAAGTAGACAAACTGAAACAGAATATAATCCATCTAAACAGAGTGGTGAGAATAATGTAGATTTTAAATCCTGTTACACTATTAGCAATATCCTCTGCCTTCTTTTTTTTAGACTATTCCTCCCCTTTCACTCCCACAGGGTGCACTGCCCATTTTGAGTCCCACTAACTCCCTCAGTTTTTAGACTGGGGGGAGAAACCTGCTATTTGCCCTAACTGGTTCTGAACCTTCTGATTCCTGGGTTTGATCTCGAGTTGTATTCGTTTACCTATAAAAGCCTCAAGGTTTTCCTTTGTTACAGCTGAGCAGTTCTGTACTGCACAAAAGTACCCTGTCTTTCCAACCTATCTGCAGGTGCTAGTCAAGTTGCTCCTATTTCTCTCTGGTTTCCTGTCACATAGAGCATTGTTTTCTCATATTTGACTTTCTGTCCATAAACCCTCTTTCAGGTTAATTCTGTTTCCAATACAGAACATCTCGATGGACCCTATCTCCTGATCTACTCTGCCTGTGTTTTTTTTTTTTTGTTGTTGTTGTTAGTGTATCAAGGCCATCTATGTTAGAGATTATAGCCAACCTCCTCTGCCTCATTTCTGCTATGCTATTTTTCTGCCACTGGTTGTCTATTTTCTTCTTTCATTCCACTGTCTGCCCCATTCATTGAGGCCTCTCTGCCACTGTTCCTGAAATCCTGGTATTTTTTTTCTCTCTCTCTCTAGAATGTCCTTCAGTATTTTTTGTAGGGTTGGATTGGTGGTCAAGAGTTCCCCCAGTTCCTCTTTGTCATGGAAGCATCTTGTTTCTCCATTAATTTCTAGAGAGAGTTTTACAGGGTACATCAATCTGGGCTGGAGGTTATTTTCTTTCAGGGCTTGGATTACTTTGCTCCAAGCTGTTCTTGATTTGATGGTCAAGAAGTCTGCTGTGATGTTGATGGGTTTTCCTTTATAGGTGATCTGTTTCTTTTCTCTGACACCTGTTAAAATTCTGTTCTTATATTGAATTTCTGGGATCTTGATTATTATGTTTCTGGGTGTAGCTCTGTTTTGGTTGTAGGTGGCTGGGTGTTCTGTATGCTTCATACATCTGCATATCATTTCCTTTTGTTATGCTTGAGAAGTTTTCCTTAATTATTTCTGTGAAGTCTTTGTAATTCCATTGTTTTGACTCCTGCTTCTTCATTCACATGTTTTATTCTTGTTATAGATCCTCCTGTTATCTTCTAGCCTTTGTATTGTTACTGCCTATTTCCTTGTTATTTTTAAAAGATCTTTCCTTTCATGATCACACATTGCAAGCCTGTCTTCAAGTTTTGATAGTCTGTCCTTAGTTTCTTTCAAGCAGTTTTGCCAGCTTTCAATGGAGTCTTTAGTTTCCTGGTAATCTCTTTGAATCTGCTTCATGTATTCTAGGTTTTCTTTATATTTTTCATCCAACGTTTCTCTCCTTCTTTTGTGTTCCTCCATTCTTCCATCTATGTCTTCTTGAGAGGTGCTCAGCATTTCTTTCATTAATCTACTTATATCTTGCTTAACTTGAATTAATATTTCAGTTTTGATCTCATTTACAAGGTCCTGAAGATATCTCTTTATGTCCACTGATGCTGTGTTTGATGTTGCATGTTTGCTGCCCTCAATCACTTTTGTATTTACCTCTCCTGGATCAATATTCTCAGGGTTGGGGGCTGGGGGCTTTTTGTTATTTCTTTCTCTTGTTATGTTTTTAGTTCCTTCCATACAAGTGTGCAGTGGAGTTCCCAGCCCCTTTCCCTGCTGGTTACAGGTCCTCTAAAGCATGCTGGCTAGGGATTTCTGCCCTCTCCAGTTTGCTATCAGCCACTGAGATGCAGGCAGGGGCAGTGTAAGCTGGCCCCTCCCTCCGGGCCAGCCAACCTTTGCGGGCCTTCACTGCATCAGTAGGAGCTGTGTGTAGGCAATCGGTTTGGGACAACTTATTGGGTCCCGGTCAGGAGTGTGACCCAGGCCAAGCAGATCCCACCAATCTACTCCAGAAGCGGAGCAACCAACTGAAGTCACTGCCGTTCCCAAGTTGGGCCCATCCTGCCAGAGTCCAACATATTGTCCAGTTGATCGTCCCTTTCCCATGGGAGGGTCTTATTCCCAGCACTCACTGCAGTTTAATGCCGGTCCCTCTCTGGCTCCGTTCTCCACTGGGCTCCCCGACCTCTGAGTTCAGTGCATCAGTGGGGCTGCGGCACGAGTTCACCGCAGCTTCGTGCCAGTCGTGCACTCGGGGCGGCTCAAGCCAGTTGCATCAGCGGGGGTTCGAGTGCTCAGTCTGGACTTGGCGAGAGCCCCGTAACCGCTGATCTTAGCTTCTCTAATGGTAGCCCCTGGGACTTCGTATTTGAACTCCTTTCCCTTCAGTTTCTTCCTGGGTCGAGAGAATCCATCTCCCTCTGTCCGGATCTCTCCGGGATGTTTTATTCTGACATCTGAGCTGTCTCTCTCTGAGAGGCTTCTCGTCCTGCTACCCATCTGTCCGCCGTCTTTAGCTCCTCCAGCTGTCATGCATATTTCCTGAGCTTTCTGCTAGCCAGGGTGAAGAGGGTAATACAATCATGCAGCTGATTCTTGTGCTCAGAAGATGAAACTAGCGGAACCACTGCTGTGTGTGTGTGTGTGTGTGTGTGTGTGTGTAGTAGGGACTGAACTTTGCAAGCACTGAGGTACATCCCAAGCCCTTTGCATATATTTTTCTCTCCTTTTAGAGATAGGGCCTTGTTAAGTTGCCCAGGCTGGCTTCAAACTTGCAATTCTCCTGCTTCTGCCCCCCAAGTAACTGGATTATAGATGTGCACTACCACACCCAGCACCACAGCTCTTGACGGTGTTAAAATTAAATATTAGAGGAGGCCATTATTTTGGACCAGGGTCTGAGTGTGAGGCCCAATAGAGCAGACTAAAAATCAAAATGGCATCACCAAACAGAAGCAAAACTGTGTATCTGTCCTTCAGGGTATCAGGAGAGAGAGAGAGAGGCCAAATTTCCCAAACAGGCCAGTTTCAATCCACATATTAATTGTGTTTCTTCTGCTTTAATCCTCATAAAAAAAAACCTAATCCAATATTAACTTGTTGGTTATTTTCCAGTGGTTCCACCTCCCTGTCCATGTCTCACAAGGAAGCGAACTTTGAAGTCAGCCCTGTGCTTTTTCTAGAACCAACTCTTATCAGGCATGGTGGTGCACCCCTGTAATTCCAGCACTCAGAGGCTGAGGCAGGAGGATTGCTGTGTGCTTGAGGCCAGCCTTGGCTATATAATGAGTTCAAGGTCAGACTGAACTGCATAGTGAGGCCTTGTCTCAAAAACAACCCAAATAAATAAATAAATAAATAATAAAATAAAACCAACTCTTCTGTAGCCCTTTGGATACTTACTCTGTTTCAGGGAATGAGGTGTGGTTACAATTCTAGAGTCACACATAAATCCAATCAAGACCTTTAAACTAAGTGGTCGTAATTTTGTGCTGACAATACCAAGCCTATAGAAGAATTTACCCCATACGCTGGAGATTCACCTTCTGTGGAAAACAGTGGTAGTGCAGAGGCACTGCTTTAATAGAACGGGCACTGTTCTCAGCACTGGCCAGCAAACCCCACTGTGAATTTCGCAGCCCAGACTGCTGTTACATCCAACACCACCTGGCTACCTGTAAGACTTCCCAGGGCCCCTGGAACATTTGAGACCTGACAGAAATGTTCTCAGATCCAAACTGTGAAGTAGGACAGAAACAGAAAAAATCTGAGTGGTGTAAGTAATTATTTCACAAGCAAAGTTAATTCGTTTCAAATGTTTAAATGCAAACCATATGGGATGTTTTAGTGTTGGATGTGGGCAGAGAGACATCCATGGATTCTCAATGTCCTACCTGGGCTGTGGCAGAGGCTGACAGCCCATCGTGTCCTAGCCGGGGACACTTCTCTGCTGAGGAGTGGTCATGGGGGGAGAAAGTGGGCTCCTTCCTGCCCCCCCTTTCTCTTACCATTGTCATTTGATTTGAGAGTCTGAGATTAGCTCTATGTGGGACAATTAAGAGGCAAGCATTCTCTTGTCAACAGATGGAAGTGCTTTTGTTATCCTAAAGTGGCATGGACATGACGGGTGCTAATAACTCCGTCTCAAAAGAAAGGGCTACAAAATCACAGTCTTCGATGCATCACCACTATTAACTATTTGCAGCAGGTCTGCAGCTGAGAGATCATGGAACTGATGAGCCCACCCCGTACCCCTCTTAGACTGCTGGCATCTGGTTACTTTGGAGGATATACCAGGAAGCTGCATCTCTCAAAGCTTGATATTCTGCAGGGACTTTCTCAAGATTTTTTTTTTAATGCTTGAGATAGGTATTTGGTTACACATTAAAGAAGTTGCTGGGGATGGTTGTGAATGCCTGTGGAAGCCAGTTCTCTGGGAGGCTGAGGCAGGAAGATCACAGATTAGAATCCAACCTGGAGAATTTAGGAACTTAATGAAATTCAGTCCTCCAAAACGAAGTGGGGTGGGATAGAGATGTAGCGCAGTGTAAGGACCCTGGCTGGGTTCAACCTCCAGTACTAAGGAAGAAGAAAACAAGTGTAGGCCGTCATGTTGTCGTGATTAGAGTTAGTTTAGATCATGGTGAAAGATGTGGGTCTTTAACCTTTGGCATGTGGGAAGTCACTTTTTCCAGCACTATCTATTAGAAAGGCTATCTTTCTTTCAGTGAAGGTGTTTGTCTCCTTTGTCAAATATAAAGTAGCTGAGTTTCTTTGGAGTTGTTTCTGCATTTTCTAATCTGTTCCATTGACCCTCGGGTCTATTTTTTGTTTTGTTTTGTTTCGTTTTGTTTTGTTTTTTTGCCAGTGACATGTGGGGTAGTTTTTTTTTTCTTTTGATCATAGTATCTTTGTAGTATAATTTCAAGTCAGAGATTTTAATACCCTCTGCCTTACATTTGTTACCTAGAATTGCTTTAGCTATTCCAGGTCTCTTCTGGTCCCAAATGAAGTTTAAGTTTGTTTTCTTAAATTCTGTGAGATATGATATTGGTATTTTGATTGGGATTGAATTAAATTTCCATAACAGCTTCAGAAGTATGGACACTTTCACTATTTTGGTTCTTTCTACCCAAAAACAAGAGATGTCTTTCCATTCTCTGATACCCTCTTTGATCTCCTTTTTCAGAGTACTGTAGTTTTACCATAAATATCTTTTGCTTCCTTTGTTAGATTGATTCCTAGGTATTTAATTTTTAGGGGTGCCATTGTAAAAGGTGTTGTTTCCCTAATTTCTTTCTCAGTGAGTTTTAGTGTACAGCAATGCTATGGATTTTTGAGTGTTGACTTTGTCCCCAACTATGCTACATAATTTGATTATTAAATCTAGAAGTCTTTCTGTGGAGTTTCTGGGGTTTTCTATGTAGAGTATCATGTCTTCTATAAATAATGATAATTAAATTTCTTCTTTTCCTATTGTTATTCCTTTTATTTCTCTCTCTTGTCTAATTGCTCTGGCTAATGTTTCCAGAAATATATTGAATAGGAGTGGTGACAGTGGCCAACATCTTTGCCTTGTGCCTGATTTCCGTTTTTGTCCATTTAGTATAATATTGGCTGTTGGTTTGTCATAGATAGCTTTTATCAGATTGAGATAAAGATCATCTCCAATTTTCTGTGTGGTTTTTTTTTTTATCATGACTGGGTGTTGGATTTTGTCAAAAGCTTTTTCTGCATCTATTGAGATGATCATATGGTTTTTGTCCGTGGCTCTATTAATATGGTGTATTGGATTTTATTAATTTGCATATGTTGAATCATTCTTGCATTCCTGGTACGAGTTCTATTTGATCATGATGTATAATCTTCTTGATGATTTGCTGCATTCTGTTCACCAGTATCTCACTGAGCATTTTTGGATCTGTGTTCACTGGGAATATTGGCCTGGAGTTCTCTTTTTTTGGTTGGATTTTTTTTTTTTGTGGTTTCCATATCAGGATAATGCTTGCTTCAGGGATGAATTTGGGAGTATTGTTTCCCTTTCAATTTCACTGGAGAGTTTTAAAAGTAGCAGCATTAGGTCTTCTCTAAATTACTTTTAGAATTTAGCAGTGAATCTGTCAAGGCCTGGGCTTTGACTTGTTGGCAGGTTTTAAACCACATCTTCAGTTTCATTGATTGATACTGGTTTATTTAGAATCCTTATATTTTCTTGATTCAGCTTTGGTAACTCATATGTATTTAGGAATTTGTCCATTTCTTCTGGGTTTTCTATCATATTGGAATACAGGTTCTCAAGGTAGGTATTGATGATTTGCTGGATTTCTGTGGGATCTGGTGTGATTTTTATCCTTTTCATTCTAATTGCATGGATTTGAGTCTTTTCTTTCCTTTTTAAAATAAAATAAAAATTAAAGATTTGTCAGTTTTATTTAACTTTTCAAAGAACTAACTCTTCCTTGATTCTTTGTATTTTTTGTTAGTCTCAATTGCATAATTTCTGTTCTGATCTTTATAATGTCCTCCAAGCTTTGGACTTGACTTGCTCTTCCTTTTCTAGAAGGTTGAGGTTTATTATTAAGCCATGTACTCGAGCTTGCTCAACTTTTCTGATACGAGGGTTTACTGCCGTAATTTCCCCTTAGGACTGCTTTCATTGCATTCCGTAAGTTCCAGTATGTTGTACTGGCATTATCATTTAATTGTAGAAAATGTCTAATTTCTTCTTTAATTTCCCCTGTGACCCATTGGTTGTTCAGGAGAGTGTTACGTACTTTCCATGAGCAAAGCCCTGCGTGCCCCCTGCCAGCTTGACCTTGGCTCCCTGCCTGCTTGATTTGGCTCCTTGACCTTCTGTGACTTGAACTGTAAAATATGGTTATTCAAATAATATCTTTGGCTTGGGATGTAGCTCAGTGGTAGAATATATGGTTAGTATGTACAAAGTTCTTCGGTCAATACTGGTATGGTTTTAGGATAAACTTAAAAAAATAGAAACCAGTTTTTAAGAAAAAAAAGGTTTTAGGGTAACAATTATTTAAGAAAATGTCGACTATTATACAAAGCAGAAAAAGATATAAACCTATATATTCAACATAGTTGAATTTTTATAATAATAATTATACAAAGCAGGATTTAGAAGGCATCCTATCAAAATATGGACAGTGGTCATATGTAGGATGAACAATTCTTAGTGTCCTTTGTTTTCCTCTTTTCACTTGTTTTGTCTTTCAAATTTTATTTTTTGTCTTTCAAATTTTTGATAGTACATCTATAGTACACTTATAATCAAGAAATCAAATCAAATTAGTGTATTTTTGAAAAAAAGCTTGCCACAGGAAAGCAACACACCACAGTTGAACCAACAGACCACATTTTTTCACTTCATTTTCAGTTGTCTTGGAATGTTTTCAATGTTGGGGAATTTTTTCTTCACTGAAAAGCATGATGACGTTTCAAGCTGCATATGACACAGAAAACTGCTTGCTGACCTTCCCTGCTCCTGCGTGTGAAGAACTGTGACAGAGTTCAGACAGAGCTCCAGATGAAAGGACCAGAGACAAAACAATAAAACGCCACGGACTTACAGTCAGAATTTCAAGGTCGGAAAGGGATCTGAGAGGCCGTCTGGCTCAACCCTTAACTTGGTTAAGAATGGCCTCCTAGAAGAATGTGGTGGGCCGTAGAGTTTGAGACAGGGCCCTTGACCATTCCTCTGTCCCCCCAGATTGTTACTTTGCTTCTGCTTAAATACCTTCAAAGACTTGTTTCTCTCTGACCTTAAGGGGACCAGTTTCTCTGTGACACACCTGTAGCTGTTAGCAAAGTTAGCAAGTTGCTAGCATCAAACAGGCAAGGGCATTTGAAGGTGAAGTTAGCGGACAGTAAGAGGGGAGGCTCTTTTCACCATGACTTGGGATTCCGGGCACCCCATGATTTTCAGTCAGAGTTTATACCGCCAGCTCTTTCTGTTGGCAAAACAATCCTCGTGGTCACATTAACTTTTTGTTTAGCAAACAAAGACGTGTATTCCCAAAGAGTAACTTTAAGCTAAGGGTTTTTTTGGAAATAAAGTTTATGTCTGTGATCAACACCCAGCCAGTTTTTCTTTCCAGTTTTGTTTATGTGAAACTGAAAGAGAACAGATACCAAGTCAAGGGTTGTTGGTCCTGACTTCCCAGCATCCAGTTTCTCTCCTGTATGACCTTCTGGCTTCTCCTATAAGTTTCTGTTACTTTCTGTCTCTGTGTCCCTCATCTTTTCTTGTTCAGGTTGTATTAGGAGTCCTGGACTCCAGTTTCCACATGGTCCCTTCCTGTGTGACCTAGGAGAAGTCAGTAACCTTGCAAGGATGTGACCCAAGCAATATGGTGGGGTTCTCTAGGAGGGTGACCCGAAAGGAAAATCTAGGGGAGTGCTATCTTTATCTTTTGCAGGAAGACTCTTTCTTGTGTCCTCAGAATTCACTGAACATAAGGGTCTTGCCACGCACTCCTGTGAGAACCGCCCACAAAACTACACAGATAAAGCCAGAAGATTCTGAGAGTCATGAGTTTTGTATTTTTCTTCCTGTCTGCCACCAATTAGCTGTAGGACCTCAGACAAAACACTTTATCTCCTTGGGCTTCTATTTTTCATCTCCAAAGGGAGGGAATTCTCAGTCTTCTTCCAGTGGTACAATTCTGTAATTCTGCATACAATGTGGGAATTAAATAGAAAAAAATGAGAAATGAACAGTTCAATTTAATTTTTTTTTTGGAGCTTTAAAATCTCAATATTTTTATTATGATAGAAAAGCACAGAACACCAGATTAACTCTCTTTGTATACACAGTATAGTGTATACACACGCACACTGACAAGCAGTAAATTTCAAGACCTTTTCATTGTATAAAACTGCCACTATGGACCCATTGAACTCCTGTCCCTTTTCTTCTCCTTCTAGCTTCTGACAACCACTGTTCTACTCTCTGCTTTTTGTACTTTGACTACTTACCAGCAGACACTTTACATAGATGAAGTCAATCAGTACTTAGTTTTTGTGAGTGATTTCATTTAGCATAATGTCTTCAGTGTTACCAATGTTACCAATTCCAGTGGTAGTAATATGATAGAATTTTCTTCTTTTTGAGTCTTAATAATATTCTGTTATCTATTCTTAAATCATTCATCTACCTGCGAGCACTGAAGTTATTTCCATATCTTGGTTATGTGTATAATTCTGTAATAAATCTGGGTGTTTTAATATCTCCTTGAAATCTTGTTTTAAATTTGTCTAGATAAATATTTTTTTTTTATTTAAAAGAGAATAAAACAAAAGGGGGTAGTACAGACCAGATCAGAAGAGGACAACATAGGCAACACAGTACTTTACATTAAGTCAACTGGACATCAACATTATCTAA
>PVJX010042779.1:0-13983 GCA_004027295.1 Dolichotis patagonum | reverse complement strand
GTTTTTAGTATTCTATTCTTATGTTGGATTTCTGGGATGGTGATTATTATGTGTCTGGGTGTAGTTTTATTTGGGTTATGGCTGTTTGGAGTTCTATATGCTTCACTTATCCAGATGTCTGTTTCTCTTCTCATGTTTGGGAAGTTTTCAGCTATTACTTCTGTAAATATCCTCTTGATATCATTTGGGCTGTCCCCTTATTTTTCACTTATCCCTATTAATCTTATGTTATTTTTCTTTGCATCATCTTGCAGGTGTTGAATTGTTATTTCCTGATTCTTTGTTATTTTTAAAAGATCTTCTTTTTCGTGTCACTGGCTGCAATCTTATCTTCGAGGTCTGAAATTCTATCTTCACTTTCATTGAGGCGGTTTTACAGCTTTCAATAGAATTTTTGATTTCCTGTATATCTCTTTGAATCTGCTTTATGCATTCTGTTTGTTTCTTATATTGTTCTTTGAGGGATTCTATCTGTTTGCTTTGTTCCTCTAGTTTTTTTAGCTGTGTTTTCACTAGATGTGCTCACTATTTCTTTCACTATTTTTATCAATTCTTCTTTTAGCTGGGCAAGTATTTCTGATTTGAATTTCTCCATAGCTTTCCCTATTTGCATATTTATTTCACTTGATATCATTTCAGACATTTCAGGTGTATGGCTTCTTTTTTCTTCTATGTACATGGCTTCTAAGCGTTCTTGGGGAGGGCTAGGGCTTTGAGCCTGCCTTTTGGTCTTTCCTTTTGTCATTTTTCTATATTTCCTTACTTTGAGCGGTGTTCCAAAGCTTTCTTTGCATGTGTGGCAAATTACCTCTTGCACCCTCAGTTCCTGGAGGGGCAGTGGCTCCCGCACTAGCTCTTGGCCTCCTCACAGGGTCCTAACTCTCCTCTGTGGGCTCCTGGCTCTCTAATTTGTAAGGCGAATGCTGGGTGTGGTCAGCCTGGAGTCTGTGGAATCTCAGGCTGGCCAGGCCACCATGCTTTGTCCCAGACAGGTCTCCAGGCAGTTCCCTGCCAGTGAAGTGTGGGCCTACAGGTTCCAAAGAGTCAGGCCAAAATGCTGGTTTCTGCAAGGTTCCCGGTCCCAAACAGACCTGGCCAAGATGCCAGTCTCCACAATATCCCCAATCCAAACAGCCTGGGCCACTCTGCGGGTCCAACATGTTCAGGTCCCAAAGAGACAGGCCATGATGCTGGTCTCTGGGAGACTTCCTGGTGGTGAAGGGCGGGGCTACGGGCCCAAACAGATGTGGCGCAGATGCCGGTCTCTGGGCAGTTCCCTGTGGATGAAGGGTGGGCCTACCAGTCCCAAACAGTGGCACCAAGATGCAGGTCTGTGCAGACTTTCAATCCAAACTGCCCGGGCCACTCTGCGGGTCCCAGAGGTTCAGGTCCCAAAACAACAAATGTAGTTTCACAAAGAATGCCCAGGTTCTATGCAGCAAATGTGGCATTTTAACTGGATCCTGTCTTATTTCAGTGGTTATTATCACATATATACATTCAAATTTTATATTTATATTATACTATATATGATATATATGAATTTTGAACTGATTATAAGGACAGTATAGACAAAAATACATAAAACAGATTATTTATGAACATAAATGATGAGTGAGAGCATTGGATAGGATGTAGTAAAGAAGTCAGTTGTGCAGACAGAGTTCAGGCTTAGGAAAATAATTTATGCAATACAGAGTGGTCAACAGGAACAGAAAGTTTGCTTGATTTTGGTGGTGAAGAAATGAATGAGTTGTCTTCTGTTTGTTCTGTTTTCATTGAAATAAAAAACGTTGCATTTAGTAGGTGAAACAAAAATACATATTTGAAATTTGAAAAGATAGTATAAAGGTTTTAAAGAATCATTGGAGATAGGAAAAGTAATAGTAACATGATTGTGGACTCTAAAGAAGAATCACTATCAAATTGTGAAATGTAAGTTAAAGGAGAAAAGCAGCAGTTTTGTCTTCTTCAACTCCATTCGAATGTAAATTAACCTTAGCAGAAAGTTGAGTTTGACCTTAGGATTTTTCCTGCTAGTATAATGAGGTAAGTTATGTGGACGGGAGTTGAGAGTGAAGACTAAAGAGTAACAGTCATTGACCATTGACTTAAATTGGGTGAAGAAGAAAATAAATCACTAGATGATTAACACATGATAAAAAAAGTGATAGGATGTCCAGTGGATGGGCACTTTAAATAGCCTCCTAAGATTGTTAGAATATGAGACACTTGGAATAAAAAAATGTTTGTCATGATTCACAAAGGTCAGAGAGATGATTAAAGCTGCAAATATTGTTACAGTGAATGCCAAGTTTCAGGGTGTAATAATTTAATCATGTGATTGATATGAATTTAGAGAATTAAAGTGAGGTTAAGAAACTGAGCATCTAGATTAGTTTGACTGGAGCAACTTTCTATTTGGAATTTGATATTTCAGAGGATGATAATAGCACTGCTTTTAGAAATGGAAGACAATGAAAGCATTGCTTAAATTTCAATGAGTGAGGGACAGTGACTGAAAATTTGAACAATGTCCACACAAGAAGGGATAATGATTGGTATACACAATGGCATATACTGCCGTGTAGCTGGGTTGACCAAGAAACAAGGTCAGATAGTCGTAAATATTCTAGAAGCAGCAATAAGGAGCAATGACCACGTATCTCCAAGATGCCTCACTTGAACAATGCTACAGAAACACCATCCTATGCTTGACAGACCTTTAGTGAAAGAAGTTTCCTCACCAATAGCTATGTTCTGATTACAATAAGAAAGTGAAGTGAAGACTCAGGGAATATGGAAGTTGATAAGCAATTTTGCTGGTGACTGAAAGAGAATTCCCATGAGTTTAAAGACATGTTTACTGGACTTACGAGCAGTGGGGTCACATTAGTGAAGGAAAGTACAATAGACTACAAGCATAACTGTGCTCAGGATGATGGGTGACTTTTGAAGACTGAACTTCTGGTGGTCAATGATACAAATGTAATTAAAGCTTAATGGAATTATTCCTAATTGATCATCTTGGGAAGATAGTCAATATTTATCATACCCTGTTTCTTTGGCTCAGTCTTTTATACAGTTTTAGATTTTTTTGATGGAAAACTATTTGCTAGAAACAATCCTCCCTGATACATCTTTTTTTCTGATTTATAGCTCAAATTGTTGAATAATTTAAATGGTAGGAGAACCACTTTTCCTATTTCCTGATCATTCATTTCATTTTCTTATTGTAATCAAACAGGTATTTCTGAGGTAATTTTTCCTGGAAGATCTCTGAAATAATTTCATGAGTGAGACATCTTGGAGATAACGTGGTCTTTGCTTCTATCTCCAGTTCTTCAGACTTTTACTAATAAAAGTGGATAGGAGGTATGAAGAATGTGGAAGGTGATACTGTGTGGTTTGGATATATTTCAAGTGCATCCTCTCTAGTGAGTTCATGTGTTGAAATTTAATTCCCATTGGGAAGTACTAGGAAGATGGAAATTTAATTCTTCAGAAGGTGATTAGCATTAGATAAAGTGATCAGAGTGAATCCCCCATTATTGAATTCTGCTGGCTATATAAAGATGGAGAGACAAAAGGCTACCATACACATGCTGTCTCTTGCAATGCCACATCCTGCATTGCCTTGGGGCACTACCAGCAAGATCAACACCAAAAACAGTGCCTAATCCTTAGACATCCAGAAGTATGAAAAATAATCCTCTTATACTATTACTCAGCCTCGGGTATTTCATGATAGCAATGAAAAATGGAGTAATATAGATGTCTTCTCTATAAACTGTCCAACTCAGCAACCTAAAAGCTGTAACAGTCAAGACACAGGGATAAAAGTTAAATCAAATGGAATTCACCATAATTTACTTACATAACACTAAGTCTGAAGTTGGATCAGAAAATCAGAGAGCTAGAAAGGATAGTATTCACCCTCAGCACAGAAAGTTCTTTTGCACAGCATTATCTACCTACCTGCAAGATTTTTCTGAGGCTGTTCACTTATTTTGTCCTCTCAAGGTTAAGGGTTCTTTTTTTGTGATTATTTCCTTATTTTTCCCTATAACTGAATATTGTCCTTTAGTTGTTCTTTAAAATATTTCTTTCATATAAATATCTATACAAGAAGGTAATAAATTTAAAGGGCAAGGAAAATTTCATTGCTGACTGATTAATAACTACTTGTTGCTTTTAATTTAAGTACTAATGGGATGATTTTCAGCTTTCTTCATTTTTCTCATTTTTATCTTTACTGCCAGATGTAAAAATATTTTTCAAGAAACTAAACTATCCATATACAATTACAAGTAGATTTTGATCTAATACTCTAACCTCAGCTTAAAAATATTTTTAAGCAGATAACCAAATTATCTGTGTAAGTAAAATTCATAAGAGTAAGAAAAATATAGAAAATGGGCCAAAGAAGGAAAAAAAATGTGATTACAGGGAAAATTGAAAATAATCATTTCAACATAATTTTTAATCACTATCTTATCACTATTCTTTATTCTTCAAGTCAGTCTCCCCTCAGAACTCATTTTTTTTCTTTCCTGAAACTTAATAGGAGAGGAAAACTCACATGCATTATTTTGGCATCAAACTTGTACAAATTGCCATTTTATATATAATTATAAGTTTTGTTTCTCTTAACTGCCTCTACAAACTCTTAGGTAGTTTTTAAAAATTTGTCTTCTATTTATATTTGCATTTATGATGAATTGTAAATGTAAATAATAAAGGATTTAAAATTACATAATTTGTTTATTGTTAGAGAGCTGCAAAGGAAATTCAGACCCATGTTTGAATGATCTCAAAGAAGACTCATGTTTTTCCTCATGTTTTTCCATGTATTCCTGATAAAATATTTCTCATGTATTCAGATTGCGTAAAGCTAGGAATTTGCAATATTTATGTTCAGGGGCAGAATATTCTTTTCAAAGATTGGGGAACAGAGAAGTGAAATTTTGAGTTTGTTGATCCATTTACTTAACGTTCTGCTGTTTGTTTCACAAATATGGTTTTCATTCATTAATAATCAATATGCCTCACAGCTCAGACTCTGATTCATCTAGGGTTCTACCACAGAGCAAACACTAGGTTTAAAGGTCATAGCAAGAGTTTTCGTTGGAAAAAAGTGATAGTTTTTTATTCAGAGAACTCTTCTCACTTTATTGACTCAGATGCTACATGAAGGTTTACAAAGTCAGCTGGTAGAGAGACTCATCTCCAGAAAATTAATCTGACATAAGCCTGGCAGTATATGATGAACAACTCCCCACAATAAATCAAGGACTCATGTTGTTCTTGGCTGATCATGTAGTATCTTAGTTAAATGCAGTCTCACACAATTATCCTGGGCTCTTGATTTTCAAACTAAATCCATATGTGTGTTGTAGATTCAAATAATTATTCCATTAGAGAAAATTATCTTGATTAAAACTGGATGTATTTTAATTGTCTTTGCCGGATTTTTGCTAACTGAAATATTAAAATTAGAAGAGTAGAAATATAATTGCCCCATGATTTCCAACAGACACTATAGAAATGATTTTTTAAAAATTGTTATACTAGTGTGAGTATATGTGTGTGTGTATCTGTGTGGGAAATACAGGAATGCAAAGATGATATCTGTACATAATTATGCCATTTCTTTAATGGTTCAATAATGATTTTGGTGTTTTCATGCAGATAAAGGAGGTTAAAAGCAAAAATAACCTAGTCAATTAAACTCCAACTTGTGTTCTAAATTTCAATATATAATCTTCATACTCCTTTTAACTAAGGAATATGATAATTTATCCCATGCATTTAAGTTATTCATCTTTAAACTGTACTGAATTGAGAGTTTATTTGCTACAAAAAGAACAATACCAGCACTATAGTGGGTGTGTCTACTATATTATCTCAGTTGATTATGAATACTTTACTTCATATATTTTTTGAGCACACACGAGGTCAATCATAATGAACACAGGAGAAAAGTTCATGACTACACCGACTGTTTCTTCTAGCACATTTTAAAAAGTTAACCTGACTGTAACTATTCTTTGGCATGTTTGTTTGGAAAAGGTATAAATGTAAGTTTTTAAAACTTGGAGTGAAGTTTAATATGTACACTAACAGAATGTGAAAGACTAAGCATAATTCAGACCGAGATGTCATAAAATTTTTGAAAACTGTAGAGGTCACATGGTCCAAGAGCACTGTATCAGTCAATGCTTACTAGAGAAACAGGTTTAATGTGCAATATACAAAAACATATATAAGAATTTACCAGGCTGGCTTCCAGTGGCCACCCACAGAGTCAGGAGCAGAATGGCGCAAAAATCTGCCTACACGCTGGAGACCCAAGAGATCCAGAGGAAGGCTTGGAGCCCACTACAGTGTCACTAGTGAGGCCTCATCAGGAGCCAAATGGTCTGCACTGAAAGCCAGGAGACAATGTCCAAGATAAAGCTGAAGATGGAGCTCCTCTGAAGAAACAGAAGTGAGCCTTCCTTTTTCATTTTTCATTCCTTTTTCATTACATTTATGCCATTCTGGTGACAATCCTCCCTAAGGTGGGTCTTCCACACTAAGAACTATTCTGAGCAGATTTAGTTGGATCTTTCTTACTCACGCATAAAGTAATAAACCCCAGTCACTTGGTTTTTCAACAAAGCACACCATTTGTAAAGAAATGAAATAAACATTAATAACATTGCTTTAGTTCGGCCTTCTTTCTATGAGCTATTTCTTCTGTGGAAAGTATAAAATGGCAATGACACGGTGGCTTATGTTCCTCTTTTTAATTTTGATGGAAAATCTAGATCATCCTTAAATACTTCTATTTCAATTTCACATAAAAAGACTTTGTTAATTTTTTTTTTTGGCCTTCAATATAGGTTAAGTTTTTATTAAATTGGTTTTAACTACAGAATCTACAAAATAACATTTGTTTTTAAAATGCAATGGAATCCTACCATTTATGTTACCTTTCCTATCACTTCCCTGCCTCATCAAATCTAAACAAAATACTGACATAGTCTAAATTTTAATACAAATTTTAATATGTTCCTGAACTTGGTTGAACAGTGTAATCATCTGGAACATTTTTAAAATGCTGATCATTGGGTCTGCTTTATCTGATTTAATTATTATGGGGTGTGGTTTTGGAATTTTAAAAGGAGTTTTAAAAGCTTTGTATATGATATTTATATGCACAGAAAATGGACACTAAGTAGTCTAGACTGGTGTCTTATGTTGCTGTACAATGGAAACTTCAGGAAATTCTTAAAAATATTGGTGCCAAGTTCTCAAACTTCAGTTTGATGTAATTGATCTCAGGTGCAGCTGGAAAGCCAGAAGCTTCACCTTTACCCAGAGGTGCTTTCCTGGTAAACCCCACTAACTGAGAATGAATGACATTTCACATTTTGGGGGGATCAGATGATCAATACAATTTTCACATTTATAAAGTTTATCAAACCAAATATTAAATGTATATCATAGAAATTGAAGTACACTTACTTCAATATAGCTTAAAGAACTGAAGTTAAAGAATAACTGATATTTATATGAAATGATGCCCCAGGGAAAAGACCTCATGCTGACTGTAAAAGAGCAAGATTCAAGATTAAAGTTATTCTACTTGTAGTAAGAAAATTACAAAATTGATAATCCAAATAAGTTATTTTTAATAGTCATGAGAAGATGGTCTGTGAGACTTTAAGCTCATAAATAAAAATGGTTGTGATAGGGCACTTTTTGACAAATTCACCACTATTCTGTAAGCAGGATCAGTTCTCAAATGTTTCAGATGTTTAAAAGTCAACTATAAATGTTTTCTGTGCTTCAAATTTTGCTAATAACATAAGCTCTTGACAACCAATGTTAACTGTGTGTTGCTTGTACTCAAAGTGTAGCAAAGATTATAGTATGCTTTATAATGAAGGTATGGTGTTATCTTTCTTTCTTTGAATGAAAGATGATAATACATTAAAGAATATCCAGGTTTAAATCATTTAGTATTTTCCCACATTTGTGCAGTTGGTTTATATGGTTGTGTTAGTGCAGCTTTGTGAGGTATTATGTAAACACTGAATGAGTTATTCCTCATAATTTAATTTCTACATGTTAACATTTACATTTTTTCTCTCCAGAAATAACATTTCCAGTTGCTTAAGTTTAAAAGGATTCACTGTCAGGAGTCATACTCTTATTTTTCAGTATCAACAAGAAAATTCTCCATAAGAAATATTTTTTAACATTAGGGTAGAGTTTATGTGTGTGTGTGTGTGTGTGTGCATGTGGGTGTGGGTGCGTGAGTGGGTATACCTGTGCTATATTTGGTGATGGAGACCTCATTTTTCAAGCTACTTCTTTCCCTTCAGAATTAAATCTATGGGCTGGGAATATAGCTTAGCAGCACAGTACCTTCCTAGTAAGCGAGAGGTCATGAGTTCAATTCCCAGTACTGAAAAAAAAAGAATTAAATCTATAATATACCATCTGCATCATTGGACAAGTATTTTGTTATGAAACCACTGTTAACCCCTCAGTGTCTGGCTATGAGTGATGGAAAAACCTATAAATGATATAATCAGTGAATAATACATGGGGGAGCTAAGAGCTTGGATATTTTTTTACCTTTTATTATAAAGAATAAAAAAGGTTAAAATAGACAATATGTAAAGGAATTTTGGTAGCAGGATGGTCATTTAATTCATGTTGATGAAAGAAAGAAATTACATACCTGTTTTTGTGTGCATAGTGAGATTAGGGAATGGATTCTTACTGGGATTTCCTAAAACTGGAAACTTTATCAAAATTAGAAGTTAAATAAAATAAAAAATACAAATTAGGAAATAATGTACAGTGAAGTACAATACCTTAATGCAAAAAGAGTAGCAGTTTATTTGACTTTATAAATTTGTACAAAAGTTTTTCCTTTGCCTCATTATTTATATCAGCACAGAGTCCTTATGTTTGCTTTCACTTTCATCCAACCTATAATGTTATCTACTATAATTACTAAGAAATATATGGAAACATTAGACCCAAACAAGTTATACAAACTTCTATCTAGCCAAATTATTCAACTACACCCATGGAAATTAAATTCCATTTGGCTAAAAAGCTAGCACATGGTTGATTTTTCTCTAATCCATAAGCTAACTGAAATAGCCAGAAAACTGTGTTACCTAATTATTAGTGTTATATAGACATAGATTGCATAACCAAAAAATGTAAAAAATTCATTAGTATGGGGGCAGAGATTTAGTCAGTGGCATAAGTATCTGCCTGGCAAGCATAAGGTCATGGATTCAATCCCCACTACAAAAAAATAAGAAAAGTCATGAGTACAACAGATTTTTTTGATCTCAGACACTACACATGACAGCAGGCATACAAGAGTGAGATATGGGGGAAATGTCTTCCTCAACATGATCACAATCCAGTGGAGCAAAAAGTACTAAATGTCAGAGTGATTTTAGGTGATTTCTACAGGTCACATACAGTAATAGAGAAGCAGGACCTATCCCACGCTGAAAGTAATGGGGATAGACCTGAAAGAGTCAGAAAGGTTCACTACGAATGTGGTGGCCAAGTTGAAATCTTAAGGCACTTCAGGAAAGAAATAGTTTCAGAGGTAGCCAGCCAATGGAGTTCAAAAAATAAAAATTCTAAGCTCAAAGTGGCCTGAAAGTGAGAAAGCTCTTTATAAATTATTTAAATTAGGTTAATGGAGCTAGAGCATTGTACATAAAGGATTTGAGAGGCAGAAAATACTTGAAGAGGCAATAGCTAAATGTGCTGTCACAATTAGGAAAAGTCAACAAAATGCAATAACGAACAAGGAGGTAGACTTCACAGTGATGAGAATGGGGTCCTAGGAAGGGAGTTAGCGACTGGTACGGAAAGCAGATGAAGTAAACATGATCAAGGCATCATGTGTATGTGCACCAGTTCCCAAAGGCGAATGTAACTATGATGTGTTGCAACAATAAATCAATAATAAATGTGTTTTAAAAGTCAGTGGGAGGAATGATGGTGGTAGTAGCTTTAAATAACTGAAATCATATTTGCACTGAGATAAAACAATGTATTCTCAGGCAGTAGGACAGAGATGAGAGGCAGTGGAGAGTCCAGTTCGGAAGACAGTGGTAGGCAGAATTTCCTGAACTTTTGTCCATTTGGATAAGTAGAACTGTAAATATGAGTAGACATCTTTCTTTGGTGATGTGTTATGTGACAAGAGGGTTTGCAGATGTAATTATGTTTGAAAATCATTCCAAATTAGAAGCAGTATCCTGAGTGGGCTGGACCTGCTCAGAGCCTTTAGTTATCTACTACCACCAAACTCAAGAAAAACAAGATAAATAAACACAACTACCACAGAATTTTACTTACAGAGAAAAGTCAACTTCTCATAAAATTGTGTATATTCATTTTCTTACACAAATATTTATCATTGCTATTATTATATAGAAATTATTCATGGAATTCTTATAGTAGGAACTTATAAAGTATATATAATTTAAATTGGAAAAATATTAAGTACGTTTCATAATATAAGTGAAGCTACTTACTGTAGCATCGTAAGAGTTATATTAAATCATGACCTCAAGGAATGTATTCTAACATTTATCTTGTAACAGTTTTATGTGGAATAATACGATAATTATTGATGTTGCATCAATAATTTTTTTTGCTGCATCTAAATTTTACTATCGTCCTATTGTAAGATAGCAGAAGCAACTATTCTGAAATGCTATTCCTTTGTTTTCATTTTTAATAAGACTGCCCACGTTGTTATGTGTTATCATATGATTTCTCTTCTGTATCAAATTTTTCTTCTGTGCTCTATTTGGAAGCTACAGGAAAATGAAATTTTCTTAACTGTATTCATTTTAATTTCATGCCAATATAGTTTAATTTGTTTAAAATATCAGACTGACCTTCTTATAGATGGTAAAAACTATTATTAAAATTTATTGTCTAAAATAGATATTAAGGCAAGAGAAAACAAAAAGTAAAAATATGAAGAAAAATATCTGGAGTGATAATATCTGAAATATGTGATTAAGTACCACATTTATTGCTTTAGTTTTGAGGAAAATGTGCTTTTAGTTTGTTACTTTGTTCACCATAATTCACTTTATCAGTGGGTTGTCACTGTATTTAAACATCTGGAACACATCACACTGAACAACTGCCAATGCTCATAACCAATAAATAAGTCTTTAACTGTGAAGAATAAGCATTGACAACAAGATCTTTGCTTTGTTACAGTAATTTTGTGATGGAAAATATTTGCGCTCACATCATTATACTACCTCATCACCTGAAAGAAATATTATTGCCATTGTCTTGAAACCCTAAACATTATCAATCACTTTACTCAAAAATTCCAATTTGAAAGGATTTTTAAAATTCAAAAAGACTGTATAAGTGTCAATGATGCCTCTCACATCCTCCAAAAGTAAGAACAATGTGGTATGAATTTTAACTTTAACCAAAAGTTCTCAATGAGAGATTCTACATAATTAATTAATAAAATTTTGGCCTCAATCCTTCAGGAAACCACTTAAAACAATAGAGCTTTTTAAACAGTCTCAACAGACTTCCATCCTACTTTTATCTGTGGAGAGCATTTCTCTATAATTCTAGCACTTCAGCCAGATTGTTTGCACACAGTTGAACAAGAATAACATACATTTTTATATCAGTATATTTAATAGAACAGGTCCTTTCAGAGTACTGACACAATGTTGGCAGTATTAACAATACAGATATCATTAGCTTTCCAAAAGATGGATAATTGAAAATCCTGACTGCTGAAAAATGTCACCTTGTGTGTACTGTGCTGAAGGAGTAAAGCTCTGCATGAGTCCTTGAAAGGGCAAGGAAAACTCAATTACAGCCTGTGTTGCAGCTGTAGGCACTACATTCCATATAAGCTGAAGATGCCATTTGGAATCCCATCTCTGATAAACAGTTTCTCCTAAATTCATAACAACAGTTCAATCTCTACCTTGCTTGTTGCTTATTACTAGTTAAGTTAGAAAGCTACAGATTTACATAGTAGGTCTGTGAATTGTGTGTTTCAGTATATTGAGGTATCAAGTATATAAAATTTTTGTGAGCCTAGCAATAAAATCTTAAGGATTTTTTTACTAGAAGCAGAATTTTGGGCAAAGTGTAGTTAATTACTTTGCTGATACAAGTTGTAGACAACTTTTAAAATTTAAATTGTAATCTATAGATTTTAAATTTTTAATTAAAATTAAAGTTATAAATTTAAAAACATTCCAAACAGGAAATTTATCAGTTGAACAATTCATTCTTATTTTCTTTTGCTTTCTTTCTCAATATTCTGGTTTCTCTGTATTTCACTTCCTTCATTCATCTGTATCTTATGCTTTGGGGGCAGGAGTGTAAGGAAATCAAGGCTTTTGAAATTTAGAAAACAGGAAACACCTCTGTTCCATGGCTCCAGGCTGCCTCCTTCTATCTTCAAAACCAGCATTGGTTCTCTATTGCTCTCCTCCCTCTTGGATACCTCCAGGATGCCCAGGACTCAGACTGTGTACTGCACAGGAAGACAGATGTGGGCATGGTGAACTCCTCTGGAAGCTGCATCTCAAATACTGATGTCTTGTGGTCTGATATGAAGCTGTATGGCTGCTGGGTTCCTTCTGGTCCATGAGCCATGGGGCTGAGACCCAGACCTCTGAGATAGGGGTTGGAGTGAGCTGTCCAACCAGGATTAAAGACAAGAAGCTGGACTG
Source organism: Dolichotis patagonum (assembly GCA_004027295.1). Taxonomy (NCBI): domain Eukaryota; kingdom Metazoa; phylum Chordata; class Mammalia; order Rodentia; family Caviidae; genus Dolichotis; species Dolichotis patagonum. The sequence continues at coordinate 1,207 of PVJX010042779.1, read as the reverse complement.
GTAGGTAGCAGGAGAGAGACCCTCTCTGAGAGAGACAGCTCAAATGCCAGAATAAAACACCCTGGAGAGACCCAAACAGAGAGAGATGGACTCTCACAACCCAGGAAGAAACTAAAGTGCAAAAAACCACTTGAATATGAGGTCCTGGGGCTACTTTTAGTGAAGATAAGATCAGGGAGCACGGCGCCCTACTCGAGCCGCCTGAATTCCTGCCAAACCTGAACAAGCGATCCGCGCCAAAGCGACTGGCCTGAACAGCCCTGCATGCAGCTCGCCCGGAATGGCCCTGCATGCGACCCACCCAGAGGCACCGTGAATTCCCACCGCAGCCATGCTGAAGTTGGAGGTTGGGGAGCCCAGCAGTTCTCGGGGATGCTGTAACTGATGGGAATAAGACCCTCCCATGGGAAAGGGGAAACTGACTAGATGACATATTGGATTTGGGCAGGACAGCCCTAACTCAATAAGGAAGTGGCTTCAGCTGGTTGCTCCCCTCGCCGAGCGGATTGGTGGAATCTGCTTGGACTAGGCTGCGCCCCTGGTGGGGACCCAGTGAGTCATTACAATACTACTTCCCTGAGATCGGTACACACTGACGCAGTGAAGGCCTGCAAAGGTTGACTGGCCCAGAAGGGAGGAGCTAGCGCACAGGGCCCGTGGGTGAACTCTAATCTCTGATAACCTATTGAAGAGGGCTAGAGCTCCTAGCCTGTGCCCTCTAGAGGAGCCTTAACCAACAATAAAAGGGTCTGGGAATTACACTGTACACTTGTATGGAAGGAACCAAAAACATGAGGAAAGGGAGAAATAAGAAAAAGACCCCAGCCCCCAACCCTGAGAACATTGATCCAGGAGAGGAAAATACAAAAGAGATTCAGGGCAGCAAAAATGCAACATTAAACACAGCGTTATCAGAAGTAAAGAGATATCTTCAGGACCTCATAAGCGGGACCAAAGCTGAAATATTAATTCAAATTAAACAAGAGATAAGTAGATTAATAAAAGAAAGGCTGGGCACCTCTCAAGAAGACACAGACAGAAGAATGGAGGAACACAAATGGAGAGAAAAATTTAATGAAGAATTCAGAAAAAACCTAGAATTTATGAAGCAGATTCAAAGGGATTATCAGGAAACTAAAGACTCGATAGAAAGCTGGCAAAACTGCTTGAAAGAAACCAAAGATAGACTATCAAAAATTGAACACAG
>PVJX010042778.1:0-13977 GCA_004027295.1 Dolichotis patagonum | reverse complement strand
TTGTTTCTGGGTAATGGAGAGCAGCCACAGCACAGTGATGAATTTTGCAGGAAAGCCTATATGTCTGGTAAATGCCCACCTCCCCACTGTGAAAGAGCCTGTACTTTCTGTCACAAAAATATCGAGACTTTATAAAGCAAACAAAGTAAAACAAGGTCATTGAACCTGAACCTTAAGTGAAACTTCCTAAGTTGCGGCCCGTGTTTCTACATATATTGTCATTTTTAAAAATTCTTTCTGAAATGATCTTACTGTTTTATTGTGTGTATAGGTGGGAGGACCATCACATCACCCTCCTCCAGGCCGGGATGTGAGGTTCTGGCTGCTTTGTGGCCTTTTGTTCCTGTGAACAATTGTCCCAGCTAATCTGGCATCTCTTGCTCTTTCTTTTTGCCATGTACCATAACACCTGGCAGGAGGCAAGGGCCCGCTAAAGGGGTTGCTGATATGTAAGCTTCCCAGAAATTAGAGCCCAGGTACAGCTACACTGGATTAAACTGTGAAAATGAGAAAGATCCTTAAACTTTCTGCAAAACTTTATTCATGCATATGCCTCTGAAATTTTGAATGTTACATTCCCTGATTTCATTATACCAGAAGGCATTGTGAAGTTGGCAATCTGAAGCCACTAAAAAATTCATTATTATAGCAGGCATCTTGAAGTTGGTTTGTCTTCTCGAGGCGATGCAAACCATCCCAGTCTTGGCGTCAGGTTACCCCTGTTACTCCAAGATCGCAGTGTGGTTGCGTGTATTTGGTGGTTGAGGATATGGTGAAGTGGGAATGATCATTAGTGAAAAAGTGCATCAAATAAAGAGTAAGAAGACTAGAGAAGCCAGGGAATTAAATGAAGATCCAAGCACAGAAGTGGTAACAACATAAGAGAAAGCAAAATACCTAAAGCGAAATAAGCAGATTTGTTGCAGCAGAAAAAGTACCAGTCATTGTACTGGGACTCTGTGTGTTCCTTTGCTGCTCTTTAATGATTTCTGTTTGGAAAAAATTACTACTATGGGTTTCTAAGCTCAGCTTCTATGCCCCAGTGATGATATAAAACAGTTGGACATGTATGTATATGTGTGTGTGTATATATATATATATATATATATATATATATATATATATACATTTTTGAAAGATACTTGGAATTTTTTGGTGACTACAGATTGCACCATCTATGGAAGTGGTTCTCACAATTGCCTGGGTATCAGAATCACCCAAGTATTTTATTAAAATATTTTGCCAGGGATGCACTCCTGGAGACCCTATTTTCTCAGGTCTAGGTGTGACTTGGGCACATATATCTTTAGGCAATTTTTATGCAGTTTAAAAGCAGAGTTTAAAAAGTGGAAGAGGACAAAGAAGCCAGGAAAGTTACAAGAACACATGGATATGTACTACCATGGTGTGTGTGTGTGTGTGTGTGTGTGTGTGTGTGTGTATTGGGCACGAAGGAATGTTCTTTGGAATAAAAAGTATATTGAATTTGACAAAAAAAAAACCCTGAAAATTCTATAGATAAATTTTCAGCAGTCTCAGTCTCCCTTGTTTAATTTTTATGTTAATCATATTCTATCAATTCTAGGTTAAAGATGGATAGATGTATTTTTACTTTTGTAACCTAAACTATGCTCATAAAAACAAATTTGTGATGTGTTTATGATATAAATAATATACATGGTTGCAGTTTGGTAAAGTAAGGGCTAACAAGAAGATGAAGTAAATTAGTGCTACGCCCTGGTCTTCTCCAAAATGATGGACAGAATCATCAGTGACAGTACAAGGTGCTATTAGAGACAGGCACAGTAGAAGTTCCTAAAATGATGTCAGCAGTGACGCTCTTTGATCTGAATTGCTTTAACCTTCAATTTAAAATTTATATTCCATTTTTTCTTGGAAACAATATATATTCGCATGTTTTTTTTTTTTGTGGATAGTGTCCTTTTTGAGGATATCCCTTTTGGGGGATAGTGTCACAGGAGGATGCTTTATTTGTAGGAAGCACTTTCTCCAAGAGGCAAGATGAAAGAAGGAAACTGCTTTTCTTGGCAGGGGAGAAATAAAGGCTAAAACACACAATTTGGTGCATCAAAATCACTTAATCACTGTTAGGAAAAAATCCCTTCACTTCCTAATTATCTTATTCCTTCTCCCAACACAAACTATTTGGAGATAGTTTGTCCAGGAATAGACTGACTCAGTCATAGACTAACAAGTATATTGTGGGAGGAATCAGCCTGTGACATGATAGGATACTACGTATGTCAGAATTTGGTAAGGAAATATAAAATGCCTTATCTAGCGACTGGTGACTATTTGCTCTGAAAGGCGTCAGGCAAACTGAGCTCCACTTCATGTTTCTGAACCATGTAAATGGTTACTGGGCTTTTCTGTAAGTCTGACCACAAGACCAGTGACTTCATAGTCATATTTGGCAGCAATGACATCAGAAATGAAAAAACTAGGACTTCTTCCTAATTTCCAACTTTGGTCCATCATATTTGCAGGTATATATGACTGACTGAAATACAATTTTTCCCAGAACTTAAGAAGAAACTGGGGCTGAGAAATAAAATTTTTAAATCATTCATTATGATGAAATGATTAAAGTATTAATTAAAATTTATGATTTATAATAAAATGAACTTTGTTGTAATTGGCACCCATAAATTCCTATGAAAATGCTCATTTTTATTCAAACTATAGTATTTCTGCTATCATTCAAAAAATGTTGATGGCATTCTGTTTTTTGCAAGAATATGAATAAATTAATGATCATGATTGCAAGGAGGGGGTAAAACAGCACAATAGGAGAATTATTGAATTTGTATTAAAATGAAATATGCAGTTCCAAAACTATCCTTCATATATAGAAACATCTGTCTAAGTATCTTCATTTTGGCGGGTCTTGTAATGGCAAAATATTGTAGCCAAATATTAAGTGATAATGCAAAAGTAACTGGATGAAAATGCTTTTCTCATATATTGTTAAAATAAATGTTAGAATATTTCCAAAATCATTCCCAGAAACAAGAATTACCATGAATCCAAAACAGAGAAGAATCCAACTAAAAAAGAAAACAGTGGGCCAATCTCCTTAATAAACACAGACACAAAAATCCTCAATAAGATACTGGAAAACAGAATGCAGCAAATCATCAAGAAGGTTGTACACCACGACCAAGTAAGATTCACCCCAGAGATGCAGGAATGGTTCAACATATGCAAGTCAATAAATGTAATACACTATATTAACAGAATCAAGGACAAAAATCACAAGATCATCTCAATAGGTGCAAAAAATCATTTGACAGTGTTCAACACCCATTCATAATAAAAACCCTACAGAAAACTGGAATATACGGTCTTTCCATTAATCTGATAAAAGCCATTTATTACAAACCAAAAGTCAATATCACACTAAATGGTTAAAACTTAAACACTTTAACCCTAAAATCAGAAACAAGACAAGTCCACTATCAGTACATCTATTAAATATAGTTCTGGAAATACTAGCCAGAGCAATTAGACACTGGCAAGAAATGAAAGGAATAAGGATAGGAAAGGGAGAAGTGAAATTGCTATTTGCACATGACATGATACTCTACATAGAAGACCCCAAAACACTAAAAGATTTGTAAATTTAATAACCAAATTCAACAGAGTAGCTGGATACAAAGCCAACACTCAAAAATCAACCACATTCCTATACACAAGCAATAAACTCACAGAGAGAGAAATTAGGGAAACTACACCTTTTACAATAAGATCCAAAAAATGAAATACTTAAGAATCAATCTAACAAAGGAAGTAAAAGATCTGTACATTGAAAATTACAGTACTCTGTAAAAAGAGATCCAAGAGCACATCGAAAAATGAAAAGATATCCCTTGTTCTTGAGTAGGAAAAACCAATATAGTAAAAATGGACCTAATTCCAAAACTGTTAAGCAAATTTCATGCAACCCCAATCAAAATACCATTAGCATACTTCACAGAACTAGAAAAAATATTCCTAAAATACATTTGAAACCAGAAGAGTCCTAGAATAGCAAAAGCAAACCTGGGTAACAAAGGCAAGTCAAGGTGCATCACAATCTCTGACCTGAAATTGTATTACAAAGCCATTGTGAAAAAATAATCATGATACTGCAAAAAAACAAAACAAAACAAAACAAAAAAACAGATCTGTGGATCAGTAGAACAGAACACAAGATGCAGATGCAACTGCAAAAAGCTACCTTATTTTTGATGAAGGAGACAAATATTTTGACTAGAAGAAAGATAGTCTCTTGAATAAATGGCCTGGAAAAACGGACTTCTCTTTAATAAATGGTCTGTAAAAATTGGCTTCCCACATGCTGAAGATTAAACCAAACCGATGCCTATTATCCTGCACTAAAGTCAAAATGGATCAAAAATCTAAACATTAAAATGGAAACACTAAATCAACTAAAAGAGAAAATAGGTAGTAATTTGGATGACATAAGTATAAGTAGAGATTTCATGAACAAAACCCACACCACACAGGAAATATTACAAAGAATCAACAAATGGGTTCTTACCCTATTAAAAAGTTTTTATACAACAAAAGAAATCACCAACAGAGTAAAAAGACAATCCATGTTATGGGAAAAATTATAACCAGTTGTCCTTCAGACAAAGGAATTATATCTAAAATATATATTTAAAAAACTGAAAAAATTGGGCCTCCCAAATTAAAAAACTCAATCCAAAAATGGGCATCTAAGATGAATACACACATCTCATGTGAAGAAATAAAAATGGCAAATAACTGTAAGGAAAAATCGTTCAACATAACTGGCCTTTTGAGAAATACAAATTAAAACAACACTAAGATTCAATCTCATCCCAGTAAGAGTGTCTGTCATTAAGAAATCAGGCAATAACAAATGGTGCAGGGCTGTGGGGAAAAAGGAACACTTTGTGGTGGGAGCATAGACTGGTACAACCACTGTGGATATCAGTGTGGAGCTTCCTCAAAAATCTGGGATTAGAACTCCCATTCAACCCAGCTATTCCCTTTCTGGGTATCTTCCCAGAAAAGTAAAAACATCATATCATACCTATATAGGTGCACCTATGTTTACAGCAGCAGGATTTGTAATAGGTAAATCTGGAGAACAATATGACTACCCATCAACTGAGAAATGCCTTGTTTAGAGGTATATATATATATATATATATATATATATATATATATATATATTACTCAGCCATAAAGGTTAAACTGGAGATATCTATCTATCTATCTATCTATCTATCTATATCTATCTACCAATCTATCTATATCTATCTATCATCTATCTATTTTTCGTACCAGGAATCAAACTTAGGACCTTAAGCTTGCCACTGAGCCAGATCCCTGGACCAAACTAGAGATTTTTATGGGTAAATGAATGCAACTTGAGACATATTCATAAGTGAAACAAATCAGACCCATATTTGTAAACACTGCATTGTCTCAATAGTGTGAGAAGCTTAATGAGAAAATAAGATCCAAAATGTACAATAGATTGTGCATTGGGACAAAACTGTTTAAAAGAAAGCAGAGACTAATGGGGGAAAAGAGAAAGGAAGGGAGATAAAAGGGAAAAATTATATTATATATACATATAATATAATAGATAATATATAGATCAATAGTTAAGATAGTTAAGATAGCCTTATTTTCTCTTAGTTCACTGAAAACAAAGATTTGTGCTAATATTGTCTAGACATTATTTCATACCTGCATCTTGTACTCCAAGTAATTACCATGAAGATAAAAATGTATGATGTATTAATTATTGCTACTCTCCTATCCCTGACTCAAAACTCTGTTTTAGTTTATTTCATTTCTATTTTTCTTATTCTCTTTAAAATAAAAAACAATAAAATAAAATAAATGTTAGCTCTATATATAATGATAATAAATCATTTTCAAAACTACATTATTTATAAAAATTAAGGTAAAGAGTATACTCCCACTACGTATATACAAAACAAAATTGTACATTTGTGGTATATATATATATATATACATATATATATGTATATATATATATAATTGTATATAAAGAATATCTGAATATAAAATATTGTTCTAAAAGAATTCTCATGAAATAAGGCACTAGCTTATAGGAAAGAAACAGTGGACAGAAAAACAAGAAAGTAATTATCTCATATATTCTTTTGTACCATCCATTTTTTGTTTCATGATTTTAAATAATATATTAAAACTGTTAAAACAAGTTACTTAACTTCTACTTACCCACTAATTCTTAAACTATTATACACTTTTTAAAAATTCTAAATTTATGATAAAAAGTCATGTTCACTGACACAGAAGGTGGACATATCGTAAAATCCAGTTTAAGTCTGCTCCACTGTTGGTGGGAGTGTAGGCTGGTGCAGCCACTATGGAAATCAGTGTGGAGAATTCTCAGAAAACTAGGATTGGAAGTTTCATTCAATCCAGCTATTCCCCTCCTGGGTATTTTCCCAGAAAAACTTAAAATGTCATGTCACAGTGATATATGTACACCCATGTTCATAGTAGCACAATTTGTAATAGCTAAATCTTGGAAACAACCAAAATGCCCATCAACTGCAGAGTGGATGAAAAAGATGTGGTATTTTTATACAATGTAATATTACTCAGCTATAAAAAGGATAATCTTGAGGCTTTCATAGGGAAATGGAGGCAATTTGAGACTATCCTCATAAGTGAAATAAATAAGAAACATATTTATAAGTATCACATTGTGTCTCTAGAGAAAAAGTAATAAGAATTGTAGGAGTAATAAAACCCAAAATGTGTAATTGCTATTATAAAAAAGACAAGGAAAGAAAGTGTTCTAAAGGATATAACTGCATGGATGTTTAAGTGTGTAAGATAGATGACTATATTACTAAGTTTTTGTTGGATTGTTGAACAGAACTGTTTGCAGTCTCACTGTTTGAATGTCCACTTTGTATGCTTTAATTTTGTAACTTAAACAACTATCTCTAAGAAGAAAATATGTAATTTATCAACTAGTGATTTCTTAGTTAATTTTTTTTTGAAATTCTGTATGGTTTCTACCCTTTTTGCTGTTCTGCTTTTTTTCTCTTTCAATAAAATTTTTTTAAAAACCCAGTTTAAAGTTTTGTAGCTCAATAATTTTTACAGAGATATGTTACTACAACACAATCAAGATATAGACTATTTCAAAATGAGGTGTTTCTTTAAAGAAAAAAATATCAGGCATATTCAGAAGATGGTGAGAAAAGAATAATTACAAATTATAAATCACAAAATGATGACAGCGAACACCTACATTGAATGTTTTCCTCCAGGTGAAAACCCATTGGCGTGTTCTGAACTTTGCAGGTCATTCTTCGCATTAGTTAGAAAGAAAGCAAGTTTGAAGTTAGGAGACAAGTGAGAAGCATTAACATTACCTTTGCTATATAAAGTGCAATTTTTATTTTACTAATTTTTCTACAAATATAAATCTTATTCAAATAAAAGTAATTTTCAGATAATGAAAAGAACTTGCTTTTAGAAGATTCTTAATTATGTTTTAAGTAGCTTACAGATTCAATAAAAGTCTACAACTTTCGTGGCTGAATCCTTATATAGCTCCATTAACCTAAGAATGTATAATCAGCATCTGCATCATAGTACAATATTCAGTATTCCTCAATCCTTACGTGTTTCCTTCTTTCTGCCTTTCTGTCTTCTATAGTCTATCTCCTTTATTCCTTGGACGTGGGCTAGAGAATGAGCCACTTTTTCCAGCCCTAAAATCCTCTTCCTGGAATCTGCATTTTCCTAACCCATGGTTTTGATAAGAAGGCAGTCATATAGCTAGTTTCTCTTAGTTCATTGAAAAGAAAAGTTTATGGTAATAGTGTGTGGACAATATTTCATTCCTATATTTTGTACTCTGAGAAACTACTATAACAATACACAGCATATTAATTATTGTTATTCTCCTGTTAACCCATTCGAAAGTCTGTTTTATTTTTATTTTTTTCTGTTTAAAAAAATAAAAGAATGATATGGGAGTGATCTGCCTTTCTCTCCCATTTCTCTTCTCCCCATCCAGCAGGCTGAAATTGGAAGGACGAGTGGTTTTGTCTTGACAAAAATTTCCTTCTAGTATTTATGGAAATTTCCTTTGTAACATTTATTCGTATCACCAATACACAGACGTTATTCTTCCCTTTTATTTATTTTTTTTTTTGCATAGGGCAAATTAACATTTTCTTACTCCTCTTAAGGATCTTGAAATAAAAAAGGAACCCATCAAGAAACAACCCCAATTCTTCGACTGCCTCAAGGAAAATGCTCAATTGGCATCCATAATGATTTTAGTATTGTGCTTCCTCCTAAGAATTCCTCAACACCTTATTGGGCCTCCAGAGATTCCTTCTGTGGTGACCTTGCTGATTATATATTGACTTCTGCCATCTACCCATAGGAATTCATTAAATATTAAACAATGGCATTTTGTCCTGCTTTTCAAAAGTGTGGGGAAAGGGGAAACACAATTATCTTTTCACAGGAGATGCAGGTATCTAAATCCTTCTTCAGGCAGAACCTAAGGAATTCAACCCACTGAGACATCCCTTTTATTTCCTTTGCAGTTTCCTGAGTAATACTCAAGTATAGGGTTGTTTTAAGTGAAATGGCCTTGTACACTGGTGTGTATTTGTAGTTCTGCAAACAGAGATGCCAAGCTTTGAACACTCTAGGGTAATGTTAGAGTGTTTTTGAATACCAAAACAATATCCAGTGATTTAGAGATTTCTAAAGCAAATGCTGAATCAAGGAAATGAGCAGAGTGTGGTGCATCATGTTGCATTCCAGAATGTTAAAATTTGGAAATACGATTGGAAATCATATAGTCCTGGCTTCTCAGTTTATACAGGAACCATTCTTAACCCAGAAATAGACAGTCAACTACTCAGAGAGTAGAACCAAAAACAAAGCTAGGTCTTCATAATCTAACTTTCTTTCCATTTTCATTATAGTATATTCTTAAATTCAGCAAATAGTGACAAAAATGAGGTAATCAGAATGTGTTAAAATGTTTTATTTTGAAGGGATATGAACCTGTTTTTAGTTGATACTCAAGATATTGCTGAAAGTTAAGGAAGAACAATTTAGCGTTTGATTTCTTCTCATACATCAAGCAGATATAATCCAGGTCATGAGTCTCACTTGAAAAATTTTCTATGTGGGCTAGGGATATTCTTTCACTTATATAAATCACGTTCTCATCTCCAGTCCCAGTCATTCCATCCTGATAATGGGAAATAGCCTTTCCTAGTGTGTATTTTGATTCTGTAAAAAGAACTTCATGACAAACTATTTAAAACAACTTGCACTGCACATCAAAGTAAGGGAAAGTTATTTCTTTCTGGGCACTAATGTACTTGAGAAGGTCAAAGAGGTCTTGATAAGATATAAGGAGGAAATGCTTTACTCTGAATTACTGTGCTTATTCAAAGTCATACTAGGAAGGGATAGGGTTTAAAGCTTTTCACAGTTCTTTACCAACACATAGCAGGCGGTAATGGTAATGATATGCCTATGGAAATGTTACATGAATAAGGTAGAGTTCAGCATTATTTCAATTCATAAACTCCTCTCTTTGTTTCTCAAGCAAATTTGAAACATCAATCAGTAAAAGTACACAGAAAATAGTCTTTAAAACAAAAGTTTAGAAAACAATACACCTAGAAATACTATTAAAAGTGTTGATACTGTGTTCTAAATCTTGCTTTCACAAATCAACTGAAATACATTTCAGTAAAATAAAAATAATTAGTTTACTTATATGTATATATGAATATGTTCAAGGGAAAAGAGTGAGGAAAACTCAAATTATTTGAATTTCTATTTTAGGCTAGGCATTGTGCAATTTAATGAGTGCTTCACTTTATGTAAATTCCACAATAATTTATTAAAGAAACATAGTCTCAGAAAAAAATTTAATCTTATTAAGGTCACATGGAAAAATGAAAGACAGAAATAGAAATTAATTCCAAATATTTTTGACTTTAATGTTTCAACTGTCAAATTATTCAGTTATTTAGGTGATTGGAACCAATGGTAAAAATATTCTCAAAGCACTGTTTTGTAGGAGTGTATCAGTCATAATGTTTGCCTTTTCTTGTTTTTTCTCTTCCTTGTCCTCCTCTTCATTCATTTGAATAATTTGAAGTGACAAGCATTATACTTTTAAAATAGATTTTAAAAATATTTTTCTACGTAATCTTTTATTCTTCAAATTATCATATGTATTAACATGTTGTCATCAACTTTCACAAATATCTTACCACACTTCTTTCCCATTCATTATATTTTATACCTTATTCTGTGCTTATTGTACTGTAACTCAGTTATTACAATAGACTTTTCAAAAATTTTACTTGTGCTGATTTTAATTTTATAGCAATTTAATTAATCAATGAAATGTTATTAAAATAAGATAATTACACAGGAACTGCCCAGGGCTTTTTGAAATGTTAGGATATAAAAGTAAATAAATGTATCCTCTGTCTTCTAGGAACTTATTTCCATGTAATAGTAACAGCACCTTATATCTAATTGAACTGTTGCAGTTAATGAAATACTGTAACATACAATTTTCCATAACGAGATAATTTGAAAAGATATACTAAACCTGTTGAGATATGTTATTTTGGAGGTAAATATGGAAATCAGATTTAATTATATCCCATTTAAATATTTTTCTAAATCTTTTAGGAATATACCTTTATAACATTTTAAATGAATTTGACTGGAGATATTGGGTTATGATTTCAGGGTTATTGCAAAACAAATTACAGGAAAGGGGAAAAAGAAATTTCAGAGAGAGTGTAGCTTGAGAAAAGAATTACAATTGAAATAGGTGAAGTCCACAATTGTGATGACATGGTTAATACAGGGGAACGAAACTTCCAACCTACTATGTGTCCGGTATGAGTTCGTGTTTTCTAACATCAAAGAATGAATTTTAGGAACAACAGAGCTTAAGTGTAGAATATATTTCTTCAGAGAACGAAAGTGTCTGTCTGTGAGACAGAGGAAGTCCCCGGTGGATTGCCAACGACTGTCTTTTCTAAGGACTTTTATAGAGTAAAACCACCGAGTGAGGCAGGTCTAAGTTGGGGAAAACATAGGAACTTGCAAATGGGTATGAGGTGGAACAGAACTAAGGTCAACCAATAAGATTAATTGCACAGATAAAATTTATTAAATCAGATATAAATGGGAAAGTGAGTCACATAGCAAGGAGGCATGCATACAGAGCAGTGATTCTTCCTGAAAGGGGTTAGGATGGTGACTCCTGACTTCCTCAGGGTGATAGAGACCTATTTAGAATATCAATTCTTTTTTTTAATTTTTATTTTTAAATTTTATTTAAAGAGAAAAACAAAACATAATAAAGGGTAGTAACAATACAGAATTCCAAAGAAAAAAGGAAAAGAACAAACAAAACCCCACTAAAAAATCATTACTTGATAAATTACATACTGACGTCTTGGAAATAGTTGTTCAAATTACAAAATTAAAACATGCAAAACATTACAAAATTAAAACATTCAAACAGTGAGACTGTTAACAGTTCTGCTCCACGATCTAACAAAAACAGTAATATGGTCATCCATTTTACACACTTAAACATACATGCAATTATATCTAAAGGGTAAAATTAAACACAACAAAACAGAAAAAAGCGGATCACAAGAAAGCATTGTAAGAGACATAAATTTCAAAGCAAGACAATTGGAGATATTCACTATCTATCATATTGACTCTTGTTTTCTTCCAAATAGTTGTCCATATCGTCACATACAGGGAATTCACACTAAACAACATAGTATGGAACTGATCTGAACAGGATGAGGAAGGCGTTTCAGGTCTTCAAGGCCAGACAATAGGGAAGCCAAGAATGGCTGTCATAGTGTCTCCCAGTCTCTTCAAAACAGCTGTCCATACCTTCATGTGTGTTGAACTTAAAGAAAACAAAACAAGCCAAAAATCACTTTGAACAAAGAATGATAGTATTGCTGGATTTCACATCATGATGTTACGGAATCAGCACTGGGTACTGTAGTGTCTTTTTTCTTCAAAGTAGTTGTTCATTTCATCATGTGTTATATAATTGGTTCTCATACACTGTTTATAAGCTCTACACATGCATGAGTCTCTACATGTATATCTATCCTTTCTGTATTAGAGAGAAAAACAAAACAAAGCAAGACAAAACAAAACAATTCCTAGAAAAGCATGAAGCAAAAAAGTCATACAAACTGCAATACAAGGTGATCTACAATGGTTACCATGATGTCTCAGCAGTATATAACAACATTAATAAAAACAAAGCATTGGAGACATTCTAAGACTTCAAAAGCAGGTAAAATCAACCTAAATGGGTATCTTAGTGAATCTTGTCATCTTCAGTGTAGTTGCCTATATACGTAGACTTGATACTATCTATCATAACATACTTGAATAAAATCAGTCAATAAAAAACAGCAATCTAGCAAACAAGATTCAAATAAGATCAGTCATAATAAGACAGTATAAGTTATACAGGGATTCAGATTAAGTTGATAGGAAATTAAGGATGATTACCATAATATGTCCTGCTATTTTTGGGATAGCTGACTGTGCCCTCAAATCTAATGTCAGTAGACAAACTGGAACAGCATATAATCCATCTAAGCAGAGTGGTGAGAATAATGTAGATTTTAAATCTTGTTACCCTATTAACAATATCCTCTGCCTTCCTTTTTTAGATAGTTCTTCCCCTTTCACTCCCATAGGGTGCACTGCATATTTTGTGTCTGACTTACTCCCTCGGTTTTTAGACTGGGGAGAGCAACCTTCTATTTATCCTAACTGGTTCTGAACCTTCTGATTCCTAGGCTTGATCTCGAGTTGTATTCCTTTACCTATAAGTCTCAAGATTTTCCATCATTATAGCTGAGTAGTTCTCTACTGCACAAAAGTATCCTGTCTTTTCAACCTATCTGCAGGTGCTGGTTGAGTTGCCTCTATTTATCTCTGGTTCTCTGTCACAAAGAGTATTTTTTTCTCATATTTGACTTTCTGTCCATAAACCTTTCAGGTTTATTGTGTTTCCTATACAGAGCATCTCAATGGACCCTATCTCCTGATCTACTCTGCCTGTGTTTCTTTTTGTTAGTATTTCAAGGCCATCTATGTTAGAGATTATAGCCAATCTTCTCTGCCTCATTTCTGCTATTCTATTTTTCTGCCATTGGTTGTCTATTTATCTTTTTTATTCCACTGTCTACCCCGTTCATTGAGGCCTCTCTGCCACTGTTCCTGAAATCCTCGTATTCATTTTCTCTCTTTTTAGAATGTCTTGCAGTATTTTTTGTAGGGTTAGATTAGTGGTCACAAGTTCTCCCAGTTTCTCTTTGTCACAGAAGGATCTTGTTTCTCCATTAACTTCTAGAGAGAGTTTTGCAGGATACATCAATCTGGGCTGGAGGTTGTTTTTTTTCAGGGCTTGAATTACTTCACTCCAAGCTCTTCTTGATTTGATGGTCTGTGTCAAGAAGTCTGCAGTGATTTTGATGGGTTTTCCTTTACAGGTGATCTGTTTCTTTTCTCTGATGGCTTTTAATAATCTGTTCTTATACTGAATTTCTGGGATCTTGCTTATTATGTGTCTGAGTGTAGCTCTGTTTTGGTTGTAGGTGGCTGGAGTTCTGAATGCTTCATACATCTGCATATCATTTCCTTTTTCTATGGCTGAGAAGTTTTCCTTAATAATTTCTGTGAATAGCCTTTGCAATTCCTTTGTTTTGACTCCTGCTTCTTCATCCACATGTTTTAATCTTAAATTATAGATCCTGTTGTCATCTTCCAGCCTTCGTATTGTATTGCCTGTTCCCTTGTTATTTTTAAGAGATCTTCCTTTCATGATCACACATTGCAAGC
>PVJX010042777.1:0-13991 GCA_004027295.1 Dolichotis patagonum | reverse complement strand
CCTTTGCTATTCTAGGTTTCTTCTGTTTCCACATGAATTTTAGGAGTGTTTTCTCTAGATCTGTGAGGTATGTTGATGGTATTTTCATTGGGATTGCATTAAATCTGTATAACAGTTTTGGGAGTATGGCCATTTTCACGATGTTGGTTCTTCCTAGCCAAGAGCAAGGAATATCCTTCCATTTTCTAATATCCTCTTCGATCTCCTTTTTTAGTGTAGTATAATTTTCAGCATATAGGTCTTTTACATTCTTGGTTAGATTTATTCCTAAGTATTTCATTTTTTTAGCTGTTATTGTGCAGGGTGATATTTACATAATTTCTCTCAGTGAGTTTCTTGTTTGTGTACAAGAATGCTATTGATTTTTACACATTGACTTTGTAGCCAGCTACACTACTGAATTGGTTATTACCTCTGGTAGTCTTTTAATGGAGTATTTTGTGTCTTCTATATAGAGTATCATGTCATCTGCAAATAGTGATAATTTAACTTCTTCTTTTCCTATCTTTATTCCTTTTATTTCCTTATCTTGTCTGATTGCCCTGGCTAGTGTTTCCAGAACTATATTAAAAAAGAGTGGGGATAGTGGACATCCTTGTCTTGTTCCTGAATTTAAAGTGAAAGCTTTTAGCTTTTGTCCATTTAGTAAAATATTGGCTGTTGGTTTGTCATAGATAGCCTTTATAAGGTTGAGGTAGACACCATGTATTCTGAGTCTCTGAAGGGTTTTTATCATGCACATGTGTTGGACCTTATCAAAAGCTTTTTCTGCATCTATTAAGATGACCATGTGCTTTCCATTTTTGGCTCTGTTGATATGGTGTATCATATTTATTGATTTGTGTATGTTAAACCATCCCTGCACTCCTGGAATGAACCCCACTTGGTCATGATGTATAATCTTCTTGATGATTTGTTGCATTCTATTTGCTAGTATTTTATTGAGAAACTTTGCATCAGTGTTCATTAGTGAGATTGGCCTGTAGTTCTCCTTTTTGGTTGGGCCTTTCTCTGGTTTTGATATGAGAGTTATGCTTGCCTCCAGGAATGATTTAGGGAGGACTGCTTTCTTTTCAATTTCACTGAAGAGTTTACAGAGTATTGGCATCAAATGTTCTCTAAATTTCTTGTTGAATTCAGCTGTGAATCCATCAGGACCTGGGCTTTTCTTTTTTGGTAACTTTTTTTATTACATTTTCAATTTCAATAATTGATATTGGATTATTCAAAATTGCTATATCTTCTTGGTTGAGTTTTGATAGTTCATATGTTTCTAGAAATCTGTCCATTTCCTCTGTGTTTTCCTCTCTATGTGAATAGAGATTCTTAAAGTAGGTGTTCGTGATATTTTGAATTTCCTTGGGATCTGTAGTAATTTCCTCCTTTTCAGTCCTTATTGTGTGAATTTGTGTTTTTTATTTCTTTTTCTTTATAAGGTTAGCTAGTGGTTTGTCATTTTTGTTTATTTTCTCAAAAAATCAGCTTTTTGATTCATTAATTCTTTGTATTTTTTTTAGTTTCTATTACATTGATTTCTGCTCTAATCTTTACTATTTCCTCTCTTCTATGAGCTTTGGGTTTAACTTGCTCTCCTTTTTCTAGTAACTTGAGATGGAGCATTAGGTTGTTTATTTGTGCTCGTTCTATTTTCTTGATATGACTATTTACTGCTCTGTATTTCCCTCTTAAGACTGCTTTCATTGCATCCCACAGATTGCAATAGGTTGCTTCTGCATTTTCATTAAATTGTAGGTATTGCTTTATTTCTTCATTAATTTCATCTCTAGCCCACTGGTTGTTCAAAAGGTTGTTGTTTAATCCCCATGTATGCATGCAAGGTTTGAAATTTCTTTCACCATTAATTTCCAGTTTCAGTGCACTATGGTCAGATAATATGCATGGAATAATTTCAACAGCCTTCCACTTACTTAAGAATGTTTTATGGGGTAATATATGGTCTATTTTGGAGAATGTCCCTTGGACAGCTGAGAAGAATGTGTATTCTGCTGTGGTTGGGTGTAACACTCTGTAAACATCTACTAGGTCCAGTTGCTCACAGGTATGATTCAGTTCTATTACTTCTTTGCTGACTTTTTGTCTAGTTGATCTATCTCTTTGTGACAATGAGCTGTTAAGGTCACCTGTAATAATTGTGTTCTTGTGTATTTGGTTTTTCATATCCTTTAGTATCTGTGTTATATAGTTGGGTGCTCCTGTGTTTGGTGCATATATATTTATAATTGTTAGTTCTTCCTCTTGAATTTTTCCACTTATGAGTATGTACTGACCTTCTTTGCCTCTTTTGATCATTTTAGGTTTGAAGTTCCCATTGTCTGCAAATAAAAATAGTTACCCCTGCTTTTTTCTGGGTTCCTGTTACATGGAATACTGTTTTCCATTCTTTGACTTTTAATCTATGAGTTTCTGTTTTGGTCAGATGTGTTTCTTGTATACAGCATATTGTGGGATCATGTTGCTTGATGCATTCTGCCAACCTATTTCTTTTGATAGTTGAATTGAGGCCATTTACATTTATGGCTATCACTGATATATACTGGCTCAAGTTTGTCATGTTATGTTCCAATAGTTTGCTTTCTGCTTTTCCCCCTTAATTGCTTGTCCTACCTGGTGGTTTCTTTCTGCTGTTTTGGGGGTTGTGGTCATTTTTATCTCTGTCTAGTATGTCTTTCAGCACTCTTTCTAGGGTTGATTTGGTGGACATAAATTTCTTCAGTTGTTCTTTGTCATGGAATTATCTTATTTCTCCGTTAAATTTGAATGAAAGTTTTGCTGGGTACATCAGTCTGGGCTGGAAGTTGTTTTTTTTCAGAGCTCAAAATATCTCATTCCAATCGCCTCTTGACTTGAGGGTTTGTGCTGAAAAGTCTGCTGTGATTCTAATGGGCTTTCCTTGGTAGGTGATTTGTGTTTTTTCTCTAACAGATTTTAGTATTCTGTTTTTATGTTGTATGTCTGAGATCTTAACTATTATGTGTCTGGGTGTAGATTTATGTTGGCTGTGACTGTTGGGTGTTCTATATGCCTCACTTATATGCATATCAGATTTTTTCCCCATGTTTGGAAAGTTTTCTCCTATTATGTCTGTGAATATTTTACATATGTCATTTGTATTGACTCCAGCATCTTCACTGATGCCTATTAATCTTATATTGTTGCTCTTGGCATCATCTTGAAGCTTCTGGATTGTCATTTCATGCTGCTTTGTTATTTTTAAAAGTTCTATCCTTTCATGATCACTAATTGCAATCCTGTCCTCAAGGTCCAAGATCCTATCCTCAGCTTCATTTAAACGGTTTTGCATGCTTTTGGATCAAATTTCTTGTTTCTTGGATGTCTCTTTCAGTTTGCTTCATGAATTCTGTTTGTTTTCTACATTGTTCATTCAAGGTTTCAATCAGTTTCCCATATTCCTGTACTTTTTTCTCTATTTTTTCTTTGGCTGTGCTCAGCAACTCCTTTACTAAGGTCGTTACTTATATCTCTACCTGGGAGAGTACTTCTAACTTGATTTCCTCTATGGCCTTATGGAGTTGTTTTTTTTTTAATTTCATTTGCTATATTTTCAGAGATTCCTGGTGTATTACCTTTGGGGTCCTCTGCTTCAGTGTCTCCTGATTTACACCTGTTGCACTGGATGTTTGAGGTTGCATTGTGCCTTTTCTCTTTTTCTGTTTTCCTCTTTTGAGCTAGTGTTTGGTTCTTCAGACTTGTTAGTGTGCACTGTTGGTAGTATCTATCTTGGTGTCCTACTGTAAGGTTGATGTTTGTCCAGTTGCTGGGTCCCACAATGAATATGTGGGCCAGTCACCTGGCTCCCTGCTGCAGGGCCTGTTGGGTAAGTCCTGTATTCTTCCTGGGCTGGCAAGCTTAGTACAATTGATGCAGGTCAGCTTTTAGTTCCTGTTAGTACTTTATCTTTGGGTTATTCCAGGTCATCAAATCTCCCTGTCTATAGTGTTTGTGTTGGCTGAGGCCCTACTGTGTCCCTATTGTGTGCCTGTCTGTCTCATAGGCCCTTTTGATTTTCTTCAAGTTGGGGGAATCCTCGGCACACTCCTCACTCTGCCTGATGTTTTCTCTGTGCAGGAAGGGGTCACCCTCACTCTTGTCAGACTTACCAAGGTCTTACAGTTAGTTGGAGGGAGCTTTACTACTGCACTATTTAGCTACTGTACACCTCTATTTTAGGGGCATACTCACCACACTGTCTGGAGGCAGATCTTGCTATGGTGAGCCAGGCACTTAATCTCCCTTCAAGGTAGCACAGGTAGTCCGCTGTAGACCAATGTTCCTCTGGGTGCAGAGTTCCAAGTTTTCCCAGTGTACGCTGGAATTCTGCTGCCACCTATGCCTGAGTGCATGCAGTCAGGGTCCAGGGTGTGTTCCCAGCCAGCCAGCTGCCCGGTGTTCACCAAGCAGTCTGGCTAGGCCTGCCTGATCCCTCTGGTGTGCCTTGGGGTGTTTTTTAGATGCCGGGTGTGGTCTTACTCCCTGGGCCCCAAGTTTTTGCCATGTCTATTTTAATTTGTCTCAGGGATCCTTCAATTTTTCCTTGTGTTCCCCAATATTCTATAGCTCCCAAATATTTAGGGGGACGTAAAACTATAATCAGGCATCTTTTAGACAAAGTTTTCAAAATCTTACCCATTCACCTTACAGAACTCCCATTTTCCTGGTACCCAAGCCTAATGTGTTCTATAGACTGGTACAAGACCTTAAGGTAATCAGTGATGCTGTTATCCCAATTCACCCAATGGTGAAAAACCCTTGTATTATGTTCTCATATATCCCACCCCCCAAAACTCACTTCATAGTCCTAGACCTTAAAGATGCCTTTTTTTACTTTCCTCCCTATATCCTGATTGTCAGGATTCCTTTGTGTTTATGTAGACTGACCCAGACACTCTCTGGTCTCAACAATTTACACCTGTCATTTACACCTCTCCTCACTGACACATACCACCCCTTTCCTTTCCTACTCATCAATTTCATAGACACACTCCTGGCCAGAACTGACAGGTAAATTTTATACACACGACCTGCCACAGAACTCTCAAATATCTTCTCACCTTTGTTTGTACTTCTTCTGGATGGATAGACGAGTTTCCCACAACCAGGGAGAATGCTGATGCAGTTGCTAAAGTTCAGTTATAGAAAATCATCCCAAGGTTTGGTTTACCTCAGAGTATTCAGTCAGATAATGGTCCAGGCTTTATTTCTCAGATCTCTCAACAGGACTTCAACTAAAATAGAGTGGCCCCTACCTGGTCTTCCTCAGAACTTCAGCAGTGGTCAAGGTCACTGTACTGCCATCCTGGTTCCACACCACTCAAGCTAAGTGGTGCCCTCCTAACCATAACTCCCTTGACTCTAAACATTCTGAGTGGTCATCTCATCTCCTGTCTCCTGTCTCCTGTCTCCATCTCACCAAGGCTGCACAGCCACAATTTTCAGGCTAGCTAATGTTTTGTTATCCTATTTTGTTCCTGATTCTTTACATGCTATTAGTTAATTTTTTCACAATAACTCTTAGTTCTCTCCACCCTCAGCTTTTTAGTTAAACATGAGACTCCTGTAGATCTGAGATCTTGTGTCACCTATAGTGACACAGTCATCGCCTTCCCCACCCCTACTGTATAATTTCCCAAACATGATTCAACAGTCAGGCCTTATATTTCTCCTCCTTCTTATTCTTTACAGCTCAACTCCTGGAGCAAAGACAAGCCCTACCTACACTTTTAACTTTTACCCTTTCATATGGGGGAATAACTACCTCTTGTCACTCCACTCCTCTCAAATCTATGATTATATTTCACATTCTTTGTCACCAATCCCTGATGGAATGACACATTTGCATCAAGGGCACTGTTCCTTCTAGCTCTTCTGGGTCCTTTAATTATGATAGTGGCTTGCCTCATCATAGCACCTTGTCTCTTTGTTTCTCCAATCTAGGATGTGAGCATTAACCAATGATAAAGCTGTTCTGGCTAAAACACCTGGTACCAGCTTCTACATCGGCATCAACCATCATCGTGTCAACCTTCCTAAACCCCAATATGGCACCCCCTTTCAGCAAGAAGTAGTAAGACAGAGACTTCGCCCTTTTCCTAACAATGCAAAGATGGGAATGAAAGGTTCTTGCCCCAGTATAAACTACTGTAAGGTACTGTAATGTTATGGCAGTTGTCTAACATTGCACGAGGCCAAAGTGGGAATGCTTACCACTTCTTGCTTCTTCTTCAGCCTTAAGTACCACTCCCTTCCCTGTCTGTATGCAATCCAATCAGTTCCTCAGACTTCATCAATATCCACTCTATGCTCCACTTCCAATCAGAGGTCATATAACCCTCTACCTCTCTGTATTTGGTTGAAGGAAACATCCCAGCCAACATGGGTTGTGTTCACCTTCCCATGTCCTCAACTCAATAAACCTGTTCATTTTGTACTTTTGCATTTCTATTGCACCAGACTATTCTAACAGGATTCATTTCAAGAATGTCTCCATATATTGAGTCAAGTCAATTCAGTAGAACTGTCTTACCATGAAGCCATAGTAGAAGTGAGACAATAGGAGTAATTCCTACAGCTGCAGTCTACATCAACTTTACTGATGCTTGAGCCAAGCATCCACAGATGTGGCCTTATCTTGCCCATTGAGATAACTTGAGCTTCACAGGCCACTACAGGCTGCAGCCAAGACCAATGATTCATAGAGATTCATTTACTATAAATCAGCTCCCACAGCCAGGTGAGGGGCCAAGACTTAAAACAGAATCACAGGTAAATAAAAAAGCCAATTAGTTAGTTTTAAATCCTGCTCAGACCCATTTCATAGTGGTCTCCAGCAGCCTTTCTTCTCTATTATCTGTTTTCAATTTATTTTTCATAATTCCTTTAAGAAGGCTGATAATGACTTAATGAAAATACACTCTACTTATTTTAAAAGATTAAACTGGCCATAAAGTTTAACAATTGAAGAATTTCAGGTTGTGGGGTTTTCTTTGACAAAATAATGCATATATGTATTTTGAAAGCAAACAATAAATACATTGATAAACTTATGAAGCAAATCTCTTGTCTACTCTGATATCCACTCTACTGATGCCTCTACAGAGTGACTATGGCCACCTGATTTTATGTAAGTTTTCAGGTCTGTTTATATAAAACTTATATAGATATGTCAAATACATACAAATTGTATTATGTATAAGTAGATTCATGGATACTGTATGTCATTTGAAAGTCATATATAACATGCATATATTTATGTACTATATCTACAATTTTTATGCTAAGAGAAATATTATCTACATACACTTAAATATCTTTAAAAATAAAAAAAGTTTAGAAATTGTTTTATAATGTATTCTTTATATGCACATTTTGCTTAAATTTATTATTACTTAAAACTGGCTTAAAATTAAAATATCATTCCAGTACAGAATAAAATCCTCCAAATATTTCTGGGAAAAACCACAGAGAAATCCCAGTTCA
Organism: Dolichotis patagonum; assembly: GCA_004027295.1. Taxonomy (NCBI): domain Eukaryota; kingdom Metazoa; phylum Chordata; class Mammalia; order Rodentia; family Caviidae; genus Dolichotis; species Dolichotis patagonum. The sequence continues at coordinate 6,476 of PVJX010042777.1, read as the reverse complement.
GAAAATGAAGACAGAATTCCAAGAGTGATATCAAAGTGTGGAATTGCCAAAATGGTGTTGTATGAATCTGAAGAATTGGGGTATCAACTCTGTTTCACAAAAAAAGCTAGATTAGCATGAAAATGATGCCAATATTAACAACACGAAAAGCCAAATATGGTCAAGAATATGTAGGATAATGATATTTGTGTAATTATACATGACAGTATATTATTTTGCTGTGAATATTTATAATTCTAACACTGTAAATAGTGGCTATTAATTTAAAAATTATCATATAGTGTTATTCTCAATATGTGTGAAATGGATACAGAACGAGAGATATGTTCACTTTACTAGGGTGGGATTAATAGAAATCATATGAAATTTTAAAAAATCCAATGATATAGGGCTTTTCTTCCAGTCCAGGAGGCCAGGACCATGCAGGGGGACTTTCAGCCATCTGATGATGACATGGGAGAGTTTGAGACCAGTGCTCCTAGTGACTGAGCTCCCATCCAGCTTCCTAGGACACTGTACTGGGCCCCAGATGGTTTTATGGGCTTCAGAGCACCATGCCCAGCTGCCTTCTTTCAGTCCGGGAGGCCGGGACCATGCAGGGGGACTTGCATCCCTCTGGTGCTGGCCCAGGTAGAGTTTGAGATCAGTGCTCCCAGTTGAGTTCCCATCCAGCTCCCTAGGACACTGGACTGGGCCCTGAAGTTTTTGTGGACCTCAGTACCACACCCAGTTTCTGTCTTTCAATTCAGGGAGCCAAGAACCTGTGAGTGAGTCAGGACCTTGCAAAGTGATTTCCAGTGCTCCTGTGCTCTCCCAGGGAGAGTTTGACACCACTGCTCCAAGTGTTTGAGTTCTAGCTCAGCTCCCTGGGACACTGCACTGGGCTCTGGAGGTTTTGCAGCCTTGGTGCACCAAGCCCAGCACAGTCTTTCTGTCGAGGACAGGACCATGCAGGGAGACTTTCAGCCCTGTGGCACTGGCCCAGGGAGAGTTTGAGAACAGCACTTGCAGCAGTTGAGTTCCAACTCAGCTCCCTAGGACACTGGACTGGTCTCTGGACATTTCACAGACCTCAGCACACTACACCAGGTGGCCTTCTTTCAGCCTGGGAGGCCAGGAACGCACAAGGGCATTTTCAGCTCACTGGCACTGGCCCAGGGAGAGTTTGAGACCAGTGCTCCCATGGTTGAGTTCCCACCCAACTCTGTGAATCACTGGATTTGGATCCATAGGTCCTTCAGGCCTGACTGGGCCAAGCTCAGTGACATTCATTCAGTCCCAGGAGCTGTGGGCACAGGAGGTGATTCCCAACACACCCAGGGGAAGCTTTGAAATACCACTCGAAGGAAGGAAATATAGGAAAATGACAAAATGAAAGACAAAAAGACAACTTTAAATCTCCATCCCATCCCAAGAAAGCCTAGGAGCCATGTACATAGAAGAAAGTATAAGTCATACACCTGAAATGAGTGAAATGATATCAAGTGAAATAAAGAAACAACTTGGAGAAGCTATGGAGAAACTCAAATCAGAGATAATTTCCCAGGTAAAACAAACAATGATAAAAATAGTGAAAGAGAGAGTGAACACATCTAATGAAGTCACAGTTAGAAAATTAGAGGAACAAAGGAAACAGATAGAATCCCTGAATTAACACTATAAGAAATAAACAGAATGCATGAAGCAGATTCAAAGAGATATATAGTAAATCAAAAATTCTATTGAAAGTTTCCAAAATTACCTCAACAAAACTGAAGATAGAATTTCAGTCCTCAGAATTGGAGCTAGTGAAGAGTAGAGAAAAGATCTTTCAAAAATAACAAGGAATCAGGAAATAACAATTTAACAGCTGCAAGATGAGGCAAAGAAAAACAATGTAAGATTAATAGGGATAAATGATAAAGAAGGGGACAGCCCAAATGATATCAAGAGATGATCTACAGAAGAAAAGGCTGAAAATTTCCCAAACATGAGAATGGAAACTGACATGGATCAGTGAAAAATATAAATCTCCAAATAGCCATAACCAAAATAAAACTACACCAATCGATATAATAATCACCATTGCAGAAAGCCAACATAAGAACAGAATACTAAAAGCTGTTAGAAAGAAAACAGAGATTACCTATAAAGGAAAATCTATCAGAATCACAGTAGACTTCTCAACACAAACAATGAAGTGAAGAAAACCATGGAGTGAAGTATTTCAAATCCTAAATGAAAATGATTTCCAAACCAGACTAATGTATCCTGAAAAACTGTCCTTCAAAATGGATGGAGAAATAAGATACATGACAAAAAACAGCTGAAGAACTTCATGATAACCAAACAAACCCTACAGAGGATACTGAAAGACATTCTAGATACACACAGGAAAAGAACACTAAGCAAGGCAGACAATTGAACAGAATGGAAAGGTAAAGATACAACAGCAGAAAGATAACATGTCAACAATAAACCAATATACAAGAGTAATAATCATTAATGTAAATAGCTTCAATTCACCAATCTTAATAAACAGACTGGAAAAAGGGATCAAGAAATGACATCCAACCATATGCTATGTAAATAGAAACCAATCTAACCCAAAGCAAACTCATAGACTGAAAGTCCAAAGATGGAAAACAATGCTTCATTCAATAGGAAACCAAAAAAAAAAAAAGTGGTAGCTATTCTGTTTGCAGGCAATGTGTACTTCAACCCAAGAATGATCCAAAGAGATAAAGAAGGCCACTACATACAAGTTCAGGGAAAGCTTCAAGAGGAAGAGATAACAATCTTCAATATATATGCACCAAATCCAAGAGGTCTCAGCTATACAAAGCAAGTATTAACAGAAATGAAAAATCGAATAAGCAATAATACAACAGGAGACCTTAACATGCCATTGACACAAAGGAACACATCAACTAGACAGAAAAATCAGCAAAGAAATAACAGAACTGAATCACACCTGTGAACAAATGGAATTGATAGACATATACAGAGTGCTCCATCCAACAGCATCAGAATATACATTCTTCTCATCAGTATATGGGACATTCCCTAAAATAGGCCATATACTAGCCCACAGAATATATTGAAGTAAATGCAAAATAATTGAAATTACCCCATACATGTTATTGGATCAAGTGCCATGAAACTAGAAATTAATGATAAAAGAAAGAAACTGTAAAAACCACACAAACATATGGAAACTGAATAATATACTCTTGAGCAATCAGTGGGTCACAGAGGAAAATAAAGAAGAAATTAAACAATATCTACAAGCAAATGAAAATACAAATACAACTTACTTGAATTTGTGGGATGCAGTGAAAGCAGTCCTCAGAGGAAAATTTATTGCACTGAGCTTCCACATCAGGAAAGCAGAATGAACACAAATAAACAACCTGATGCTACAACTCAAACATCTAGAAAAAGAAGAGCAAGCCAAGCACAAAGCCAAAAGAAGGGTGGAAATTATAAAGATCAGAGCAGAAATTAATGCAATAGTGTCTAAGAAAACAATTCAAAGAATCAGTGAATCAAAGAGTTGGTTCTTTGAAAGAATAAATAAAATTGATAAGTGTCAAGCCAACCTTATTTTAAAAAGGAAAGAAAAAACTCAAACTCATGAAATAAGTAATGAAAAAGATGAAATTACTATAGACTCAGTGGAAATACAGAAGATCATCAACACCTATTTCAAAAACCTCTACTCTTATAGGTTCAATAATACAGAAGAAATGGACAGATTCCTAGAAACATATGAACTACCAAAGCTGGATCAGCAAGATGTACAACTGCTGAATAACCCAATTTCTATTAAGGAAATTGAAAACGTCATTAAGTCCTTGCCAATAAAGAAGAGTCCAAGCCCAGGCAGATTCACTGTGGAATTCTACAAGAAATACAAAGAAGACTTAATTCTGATACTCCTCAAACTCTTCAATGAAATTGAAAGGGAATCAATTCTTCCTAAATCATTCCTGGAAACAAATATTACTCTAGTACCAAAACCTGAGAAAGATGAAACTAAAATAGAGAACTATAGGCCAATCTCACTAATGAACATAGATACAAAAATTCTCAATAAAATATTGGCAAACAGAATATAGTAAATTATCAAGAGGATTATACACCAGGAACAAGTGGGGATCATCCCAGGAATGCAGGCATGTCTCAACATATGCAAATCTATACATGTAATCTAACATATCTGCAGAATTTTAGGGGCTGAGTGGGACTGGCAAGGGGCAATGGAGAAACAACTCTGGAGATCAGGCTCATGGCGCAGATCTGGTTTTATTGTGGGAGTGCAGGAGTATATATAGATTGAAGAGGAAGGGCAGAAGTGAGCTAAGAGGAAATATGGGATTGAGCCTTAGGAAGTGTGGAAGTAGGCTTAGGGAAGGCAGGGATGCACTGTGGGGTGAGCTCAGATCGGGCCAGTCCTGGCAGGGGTACTCTACTCAGTGTGTGGGGATTCTGGGTGTGCTCAGACTCTCTTCTGCCAGGGCAGCCAGCCAGACCTAAGGATCTTGACCTCCAACAGATTCCCCCTCTTTTTTTTTATTAATGCCAATTGTATGGAGGCCATCATGGCTTGTTGAGAATGTAGCGTGTGGACCTGAGTGCATAACACTCGTAAGACATAAAAACCAATAAATCCCAGTAATCCCAGGAGTCCCAGAGTGAGGAGACTAGAGGGCAAAAAGAAGCATTGTAGGTTATGTAAGAGGTCACTGAGGATAGTATCAGTCAGTACTGGCATTTGGATGGAGTCCATTGTCTGTATTTGGTCAGTGAGCTGTAGAGACAAGTTCTAATAGGTGCTGTTGTATGGACCCAAAATCCAGTCATGAAGTGAAAGACACACAGCTAACAGGTTGGCAGGCTTTGGAGTAATGCAAAGCACCACAGAAGCACATCATTGATCACAGGCCTTAGTAGCCATGTGACACAGATCTTGTAGTTCTGCATTTAGAAGTTCTATTTGTTGCTGAAGGTGTAAGAGAGCCACGTGGGTGTAGGCATTTATTTGTTGCTGCATTGGAAAAGGCTCAATGGCAGAGCTGGATAGATTATTGAGAGCCTGGGTAGTCACTATTGATCATTCAAGGGAGATGGCAGAGGTGGCTCCTACAGTGGCAGCTCAGCAGTAACCTGGGTAGAATAGGGTGATTTTGGGCTTGGCTACACAGTGCTTTTTTGGCTCCCCATGTGATGGGGGCTGGGGGTCATGGTAGGGATGCGCCTCCTCCTGCATGCAGTTGGTCCACCCCTTGGGCGACTGTCATCATGTGTCAGTCGATACATCTCTGAGGTCAGCAGCAGTGGCGGGCTGGACATCAAATGCGTGTGTCCACATGGGGTGAGGGGCTGTTTCTGTAAAGGCATAAGTGAATCCTCTACCCTGGGTTAATAGGGGAGCAGCAGGTTGCCATTGTTGACTAAGGAGGTCCTTCCATCTCACCAGAGGAAATGGAGTGGGAGGGGCAAGTAATGGGCCACAATGTTTGTGAATAGGAGATAGCCCTTTTTTGTCAAATGTTAATAAATTCATAGTGATAAGGGATTTAGTTAGTTCATCTAGATGAACTAACTAGATGCACAGTAGATGAACTAACTAGATGAACTAACTAGATGAACTAACCAGATGAACCATCCAGATGAACATCTGTTGTACTCCAGGGGCATAGGTTCCCCTCTGTTTTTATTAAAATTTTTAAGGCAAGATTGGTACAGTTAATGATGGCCTGTATTTGGGGATTGTGAGTCCATGATGTAGGGAAATGTTATATTTTGAAAAGACATTTATGAAGGTGGCACTGGTGTAACAAGGACCATTATTTTTAACAGCTGTGGCTGTTTTAACATTTGAATGCCTGTAGAATATTAGCAGTTACATATTTTACACAGAAAATGTAGAAAGCAAACCATATACAATGTGGTAGCATAAAAAACCATGATGACATTTTGTAACACACTTGTACCTTCATTTTGACATCAAATTTCTCCTTTTTGGTTAATCATGCCTATCTAGTATAGAAAAGATTTTACCTAACTTGTTGTTGTTTAGGGGGATATACATCTCATAAGCATTGGTTAGAGGCAGGGGTCTGAATCTGAACCAAAATTCTGTCACCATAAAGAATCCCTGTTTGATATTTTGGAAAACCAATTTATCTGGAAGCATGAATATATGCATATACCATGAAGTTAACAGCAATCATTTGTCATAACTATATGAAAACCTTTGTATGGGCATTTTTTAAATAAAAAATCTTTTGTACTATTTTTTAATGACAACCAATGTGAACTTATTACAATAATATTGTCATATCACTTCAGTTGAGATGTCTCCCATAAAGCTATGGAGATCATTGAAGCCTCCAATCACTGAACAAGAGCTGGTAAAAGCTTACCAGGTGGCCACTTTCTTATTTACCAATTGAAGTCCAGTCCAACAATCCCAACTCCAAGGGACACTT